>CAUYQG010238787.1:0-19381 GCA_963574415.1 Tarsius wallacei | reverse complement strand
CCACAGCCTCGACCTGCTGGGCTCCGACGATCCTTCCACCTCAGCCTTCCAAGTAGCTGGAACTACAGGCACACGCTACCACGCCCGGCTAATTTTTGCTTTATTGTAGAGATGAGGTCTCGCCAAGTTGCCCAGGCGGGTCTTGAACCCTCGGGCTCAGGCAATTCACTCACCTCGGCCTCCCAAAACGCGGGATTACAGGCTGAGCCACCGAGCCCGGCCTTGTCAACTTTTAAAATTTGTAATTAGTTGTGATTTTTTTCTTATTCTAAATAAATAATGAAATTTATCCCTCATAATTTTGTCTTATTTTCCTTTAAGTGGACATCTTAAATTGTATAAACCATAGGCTGTACAAAACCTGGAAATAGCCTTGTTGATACTGACTGATTTTTAAAATAAAAATCTAATTAGATCACTCCACAAATTTTAATGGCTTTCCTTATCTCAAAATAAAGTCCCAAGTCATGACCATGACCTGGCTCCTTTCTATCTCTCCACCGTTCTTCCCCTTGACCTTGAATTCCAGCCACACAGGACTTCTCTCCATGGTTCCTCCCAGGCCCAGGGCCTTCCTTCATGTGGGCTGTGTCCTCCACCTTGACCAGTCCTTACCCCCAATCATTGCCTGGCTGATATCTAGTCACTTTTCAGGGTTCAGATTAAATAAGGTTTTCTTGGGCAAATCATCCCATGTTAAAACAAAGATTCTGATTCTGTGGGTCTGGGGTGGGGTCTGACATTCTGCATTTCTACCAGGCTCCCAGTTTGCTACAGACTGAATGCTTGTGTCCGTACCTGCCCCCCAAATTCATACATTAAAATCCTAACCTCCAAGGTGGTAGTATCAGGAGGTGGGGACTTCAGTAGTGATTAGGTCACGAGGGCGGAGCCTTTATGAATGGAATTAACACCCTCATTTTAAAAAAAAACAGGCCGGGCTCAGTGGCTCAGTCTGTTATCCAGGCACTTTGGGAGGCCGAAGCGAGAAGATTGCCTGAGCCTGAGGGTTCGAGACAAGACCGGGCAACTTGGCGAGACCTTGTCTCTACAATAAAATAAAAAATTAGCTGGGCATGATAGTATATGCCTGTAGTTCAGCCTACTTGGAAGGCTAAGGCGGAAGGATTGCCAGAGCCCAGCAAGTCGACGCTGGGGTGGCTGTGAGTGTGCCACTGCACTCCAGCCTGGGCAACAGAGTGATACTCCAACTCAAAACAAACAAACAAACAGAACTCCCTTGTCTCTTCCACTGTGTGAGGAAACAGAGAGTAGATGACCAGGAAGCAAAGCCTCGCTAGAAATCAACTCTGCTGGTGCCTTGGATTGCCCAGCCTCCAGAACTGTGAGAAATAAAACTCTGTTGTTTGCAAGTCACCCAGTCTATGGTCTTCTGTTACAGGTGGATGCTACCTGTCCAAGGACAGCATTTTGGGTTGCCAGGTCTGGACTTCATGAAATGTCTTGCTTTTACTACCCTTTGTTTCTCTACTGTGCAGCCTGAGAAGAATTATATGTGTGATTGCTCATTCTGTCTTCCCCTTACATGGGTGGTTCTCAACCAGGGAAGAGTATACCTCCCAGAAGACACTGGCAATGACTGGTTATAACAACCTGGTGGAGGGTGTTACTGACATCTAGCTACTAAACATCCTACATTACGCAAGACATCTCCATAGCAGAATTATCTGGTCAAAAAAATGTCATTAATGCCAAGGTTGAGAAGCCCCACTAGGGTCTAGAACTTCTTATTTTCTGCTTTATCTCCTGAGTTTGGCAGAGTACCTGGCTTGTAGTACAGCACAGCCACAAGTTCCTGTGTGAGTTCTCTCCCACTCCCAACCCCCATTGCAAATGTTTCCCTGTTCTGTACATTTCTTTCCATGATGACAGCTGAAAGGTACGAAAAGAATTCTTCTTACCATAATGTTCTACACAGAAAAAATTGAAATAAATAACAGGGAATACAAGCCAACACAAAAAGCCCTTATGACTACACTGTAGATGTTTGATAGATAACGTATTTGATGATTTATTAATCAACTTCTTTTTTTTTTTTTTTTTTGAGTTGGAGTCTCACTCTGTCACCCAGACTGAAGTGCAGTGGCCGCTCCCGGCCTCCGCAGCCTCGACCTGCTGGGCTCCGGCGATCCTTCTGCCTCAGCCTTCCAAGTAGCTGGAACTATAGGCGTGCGCTACCACTCCCGGCTAATTTTTTGATTTATTGTAGAGATGAGGTCTCACCAAGTTGCCCAGGTGGGTCTCGAACCCGCAAGCTCAGGCAATCCACTCACCTCAGCCTACCAAGGCGCGGGATTACAGGCTGAGCCACCGAGCCCGGCTTATTGATCAACTTCTTAAATGAATGTTGGCTTGAGAACATTGGTCAGAGATTTGTCAGTGACCTGAGCTCAAAGACAGCTGTAGCTACCCACGAATTACAAGAACTACCCTTGGGAATGATAGTCAAGAGTGAAAGCACTCTAGGCTGCCACTGGGCCAAAAACAGAAATTACAATTCTGCTAATTTCTGATGGCTGTCTCTTGATCACCGAGACAGCTCAGTCTGGAACTCTCACTTCAGTCTTTCTTGTTTAGCAAGCACTGAGAACTGGACACTACAGCAGGCTGGAAAAAGAGCCTGGTGGCTGACTTTCCTTTGTGGTGGACTGGTCTTATGCAAACTATTTATGTGTGTGTTATAAGGTATACTGAAGGTCAATGGAGGAACCAGTTAAGGCATCTGAAATTTTTACCATTTAAGTACAATGAGATAACATAATGGCAGTACGGATGTAGAGACATTGGTATTCTTATAGCCTGATATCAATTTTGGAGAGCAGTTTGGCAATAGGTTTTAAAATATTAAAATAAATTTATCTTAAGAAAGTGTCATAAGTTCTGTGAAAGCTGTCAGAATCAAATAGATTCACTCATGCTAAGAAAACCCTGACAAATATATCCAGGAAGGCCATGGAAAGAGGATTCTTACACTCATATGCCTGATATTAAGAAGGCTCTACAAAAATCACAACCTTGCACAAGCATCAGCACAGACTTACACACACACAAAAATCTTTCTGCAAGAACATTTGCCCAGCAACTGCCTATGCAGCCTTGGACTGGAGTCACCCTTATTCTTGACCTTGGTAGCCAAGGATAATTATTTCAAAACTTTATGTAATCCTCTTCATTTTTTTCCCTTTACAAACCTTTGTCTTCCTTTATCTCCCTGAATAATACATAGTTCACTATGGCACATGTATTCCCGTGGCAGTGCTCTACTCCTGAATAAATATATTTTCTTTTGGTGAACCTTTCTCTGTTTGTTATTTGGGTTGACTGCTTGAAAACATGGATGATAAGAAGAACGGAGACTTTGTTCATCATAACAAAACTTTGGAAACTGTTTAAATATCCTTCAATAATAGACTGAATAAATTAAGCTACATTCAAGCAAGGGTGCATATAACAGCCATATAACCCCCAAAAAACCAGGAATTTATTTATTAAAAATTGTGTATTTATTCTTACATATTTAAACTTCAGTCACCTTCAAAGTACTTCCCGTCTGATTCACTACACCTATTGAGACCTTTTTTCCATGGCTCAAAGCAGTTTTTGAATTCACCAATTTTGCTGCCTTTTAGTGCTTCTGCCATTTTTTGTTTCACCTCTTCCACATTGGCAAAATATTTTCCTTTGAGGACTTTTTCCATCCAGGGAAACAACAACAACAAAAACAGTTGCTCAGGGGAGATGGGGAGGCATGGAGTCATACTGTTTTTGGTCAAAAACTGCTGAACACTCCGCGCAGTGTGGGCAGGTGTGTTGTCATGGCAGAAAAACCAGTCACCTCTTTGCCACAACTTGGGGCGTTTCTTCCACAAATCATGATGCAAACTTCACAAAATTTCCAGGTAAAAACTTTGGCTGATCATTTGATCCAGAGAAACAAGTTCCAAGTATATTACAAGGGGCCCACTCTCCAAAAGATATTCTAGTTTTTTAAAGGTGCCCGTTTGTACATACACACAAACACACACATCAGAATACAAATAAACCGTTAAAAGTTTCTATAGCATATTTTTAAGTTTTTAAAATCAAATTATAAAGTGCATGTAGAGTTGACCTTATTTTGTAAAATTATATGCATATGTAGATATGGGCCTAGAGATATGTCTAAAAGGAATAGTCATCACTTCCTCTCTGTAGCCGTCCTGGACTGCACATAACTATATCTGCATCCTCCTGGACTGCACATAACTTTGGTTAGCTCTGGCATGATGAAATTTAAGGCAATTTTTAGTTTCTTCTCTGTGCTTTCCTGTATAGTTTGAATTGCTTAGAAGAGTATAATCCATGTTTACAGAAGCAATAAAACTATTTTTACAAAAAATATCATGTTGTAGCTGTTATTAATCTCCTTTCGAAAAATACTACTCCTTCTAAGACAGCCATGCTTTGGTACGGGCTCATTTATCAGACTGATTCATGGGCATCTTGGAGAGAAGACTGCAGCACCCCAAAGGGAAAGAACACAGGAAACAGACACCTATGGATTTGTCCAGTTCTCACACCCTGATGATGTCTAGGCATCATTTATTTGCATCAGACCCAATGAACCCTATCGTATCTTCCCTCCAACTCTAACATGCTGATCAACACCCCCAACCCATCTTGTCATCCAAGCAAAATGCCCAGACACCATCTTGATCCCTCTTCTCCTTTTACTTTCTCCTTCCATCTCTCTCAAATTTTTCATCTTTCCATTTCTACTGACAGCGCCTGAGCTTTGTAACCTCATCACTTCTCACTGGGATTTTTGTCATAGCCTACTTCCCGCAGCCAGAGCAATTGTTCTAAATGTAGGGACGATCATGGCACTCTCCTAAAATCTGCAAGTGGTTCTCCATTGTCTATGCTGTAAAGGATAAACTCCCTTCAGTTCCCCAAATATCACATGCTTTCACCCCCTTGTGAGCCCTTTGCACATGGCATCCTCTCCTAAAATGCACTTATCCCTTTAGACCCACTACCTCACCTGACTAATTCCTACTCGTCTTGTGGTAACCCTGCTTAGCCATCACTTTCCCTCAGAAGCCCTCCTGGACTGCACATAACTATATGTATCTATCTACTGATGATTGATCGATAGATATCTTCATGTGATTCCATGGTGCCCTTATCATAGTACCTGTTGTGTTGATTTACAATTGCCTGTTGTTCTATAATTGCCTAGATCCTTCCATGATCTGTCAGGGCATGTATCTCATTCACTACTGTATCCCCAGCACTTTACATGATCCCTGCACATCAGTAATCACTGAATGAATGTGTTGCAGTTAATTTCCACCCCAAATCGGTCCCCCTTCTTTTGCTGGATGTTGCTGTATTTGACTGACGTCGCACCTGGAAACATGGCTGCTCTGCCATCACCAGGGGACTTCATCTGAGAATACAGAATAAGCAAAGTGGGTCTTTCAAACTGTCCCTGAGCCAATGAATTAACCAACTCTGGGCCCACTTACATTCAGACTTCTTGTTACATGAGATAACAAACACCTTTGTTGCTATAGTTGTTTGAGTCAGGGTTTTCTGTTATAAGCATCATAAGTGAGGAAATGAATGAATGAATGACTCAGTTGTAGCAATAAGACAGTAGAATCTTGATTATCTGGAAGTTTGCCTAATGTAGTTTTCTAGATACTTGGCTTTTAGGTGAAAGCTGTACTTTGTAAGGGAAAAGAATCTTCTGTTAGGGCTTTATTTAAAAACAAGGGTAATATTCTTAGAGAAGATCCAGGGCCAATACACTCTCAGTCCAATCTTCTAAATTTTAGCATGCATAAGAATAACTGAGAGACTTTTTTAAAAAGCAGATTCTTGGTCCCACCTCTGGAGATTTAGATTCAGTGGGATATGGTGGAGTCTAGGACTCTGCATTTTAGCAAGTTCTGAACCAGTTGGCCTACAAACCGCATGTCAAGAAACCCTGTTCTAAAACTCTATTATCGATGGAAGAACCACAAGAAATAGTGCTTTACACTATAATTAATCAAGGCAGCAGATCCAAATGAAAGAAAGACCCAGAAGATGGGAACCATATCTTGGCTTCACCATTCACCAGAATAAGACATTGATCGGCTGGGCTTGGTGGCTCAGCCTGTCAACCCAGCACTTTGGGAGGTCGAGGTGAGTGGATTGCGAGTCCGCGGGTTCAAGACCCGCCTGGACAACTTGGCAAGACTTTGTCTCTACAATAAATCAAAAATGAGATAAATAAAAAATGAGCCAGGCGTGGTAGCACGCACCTGTAGTTCCGGCTACTTGGAAGACTAAGGCGGAAGGATCGCCAGAGCCCAGCAGGTTGAGGCTGTAGTGGCGGGAGCGTGCCACTGCACTCCAGTGACAGAGCGAAACTCTAACTCAAAAAAAAAAAGACATTGATCAGCCAGGTCACTTCACCTCTGAGTCAGATGTCCCAATTTATTAAACATAACACAGATTGGCAACCCCCTCGGGTTCCCTCCCACTCTGGGAGCTTTTCTGTCCTCTCAATAAACTCTGCTTTCAAAAAAAAACCCACACAGATTAATAGATCTCTCATCGTTACCCCTCAGACTGGTTGTAGAGATCAAAGGACCTCAGTAACTATATTGCATAAACATAGAATTTGCTATTTGTTAGGACTCTGGTGTTTATTGTGCTCCTAAATTTACAAAAAAAAATTGTGTTCATTGGGTCCTATTTATTAAGAAAGAAATGGAGATTCACATTTTAGAAAGAATGCTACATGATCAAACTATAAATGGGATTTTGCTTAATTTCTAGTTAATCTGAAAAGTTGTTGCCCAGAACATCTTATTCCAAAGCATTCTGACTGCTTTCACGCTCCATTAACTCTGTAAATAATATACAATTATGGATAGATTTCCTGTCAAGGGGAATTTTGTTGCTTTGACTCCAGCAAAAATTTGTGGGTCCAAGGTTATGTATCATATGATTTCATTCATATGACCTTCCAGAAAAAAAACCAAAGTCATCGTTACTGAGAACACAACCATGATTGCCGGGGGCCAGGAGAGGGGGAGAGTGACTCCAAAGGGGCAGCAGGAGGGAGTTTGGGGGCAACGGGACAATCCTCATTCTGGTGGCAGTTACAGGATCCTTAGAGTGCTAACATTCATCAACGGTACACAAAGCTAAGCAGTTCTACTGTACATTGACACAAATTAAAAAATAAAATAAAATAATGGCCCAATCAAGGTATCTGTTTTGCCTAGATAAAAGCAATGCAAAGGACTGAAGTTTGTGGAGAAAAAAAAGGAATTCGAAATATGAGGCAGGGGCTGAGCTCGGTGGCTGTCATCCCAGCACTTTGGGAGGCCGAGGCGAGTGGATTGCCTGAGCCCGCGGGTTCGACACCAGCCTGGCCAACTTGGCGAGGCCTCATCTCTACAATAAACCAAAAAAATTAGCTGGGCATGGTAGTGCACACCTATAGTTCCGGCTACTTTGAAGGCTGGGGCGGAAGGATCACCGGAACCCAGTAGGTCGACGTTGGGGTGGCCATGAGTGTGCCACTGTACTCTAGCCTGGGCAACAGAGTGAGACTCCAACTCAAAAAGAAAGAAAGAAAGAAAGAAATCTGAGGTGGGTAGGCAGGAAGGACCAACAAGGAAGAGCAAACAAGGGTCCCGAGTCCTGTTTTATTTGAGGGAGTTGTTTCCTCTACTTTGGGGCTTCCTCCTTCCCTTCCCACGCGTAAAACCATTCTGATTAACCAGTCATTTCCACTGTTTCTCCTACACACGCTCAACACCCCAGTTAATTTTTAGGTTGAATTCTACTTTCCAGATGACCTCATACCCCAGAAATACTCAGAACGGTTAAGCCTCTACAGCAAAGCCCTCTCTAACAGTTCCACATCTAAATTCAGACAGGACCAGACAGGACCAGGGGAGGGGCACTTTCTATATTCACTTTCCTCTTTATCCTTCAGCCCCCCGTTCTCGATTTGAGCTTCTGGAAATGGAATGCAAGGCAAATCTGTAATTTTTAATTTCCTAGGGGCCACCTTAAAAAAGTCAATGAGGCACGTGAAATTAATTTTAATGCTATGTTCTATTTAACCCAATATATCAAAATGTTATTTCAACATGTAATTAACATTACAATGATTAATGAGCTCTTTGGCATTCTCTTTGTTTGTACCAAGTCTTTGAAATGCAATGTGTGTTTTACACTTAAAGGGCATTTCAGTTTGGACTAGACGCATACCAGGAGCCAGCAGCTGTTGTATAAGACAGCACAGGTCTAGACTATTCATTTTTGGAGCCCAGTGCCAACAGTCTCTCATTCTTTGGACTTTAATCGCTACTGAATATTTGAGCCTCTGCCTACAATCATCATTCACTCATTGGTCAACAGACCCTGGAGTGTCTGCTATGCACCAGGCACTGGGCTAGAAGCTGGAAATACAAAAGTGAACAAGACATTGTTTGCCCTAAAGCTAAGTCTGTGGGGGTGAGAGACACACAGAGACGATTACAAAATCATGTGAAAGAATGGCGACATAGACATCTGCTATTTTATGAGACTTGAAGGGAAAGGGAAGGGCCATAAATGTAGTTTTAGAGGTAGCCCTGAGCTGGCTTCAGGGATGTGTAACGTCAGCTCTGTGAGAGGGATGGAAGGGGCGTTCTAGAGGTGCCAGCTTGACCAAAGGCGCTGAAATGAGGGGTGGTGAAGCCCAGGGAGCCTCCTGAGTGCGCGTCAAAAGGAGAGGGAGCTGGGGAGCCGGACAGGTAAGCTAGGTCAGACAGAGAAGGCCTGGTATGTCATGTTTGGCTTCTAAAATAAAACATCCCGAAAACTTCCTAAACTTTCAGGAAAAGCAAATGACGCCGGATTTAAGCTTTTGGGTCAGGGTGGCCGCTCCCCCAGACTGTGGCTGGGTAAGGGCAGGGGCGCCTGCTTTGCTCACCCCACTAACCCCGAGCTTGCAACGTCGCCTGGCACACACCGGGCGCTGGGGGTGGGGGGGGTGTCACACCGGCTGGAATTCCTCCCTCCGTTCTTCCTCCTCCAGGCCTCCCCATCTGCCTCCGCGGAGTGGAAAGGGGGAAGGGCGCCAGCCACAGCCTTCCACGCTTCAAAGGCTCTTTGGAGTTCACGAGCAGGTCTTCACCTTTCTGGGTTGCTTCCTCCTGTATAAAACGGGGCTCGCCACTACCCGCTGCCCGGGACCGCGGAGTGTCTCCCATGAATCGACGGAAAGCGCCTCAGAAAAGGAAAAGGCGCCTCTCGAGGCCTCGCGCCCACGGGTGACACGACCCGCCCGGGTCAAGGCCAGGTTCTCACCCTCCCCGGCCGGGAAACCCCCTGCGGGGCCGCGGCGAGACTGACTCGGGCCCGGGGCGCCTCCTCCTCTCGGGGGTAGCCCGACGCGTGACCGCTCAACGCGTGTCTCGAGGCGGCGCCACCCAAGGAGGAGGGGAGGGGGCAGCCCCGACGGCCGGGAAGCCGGATTCCCGCTGCCCGCGCCCCGGCGTCCCGGGCGGCGAAGAGCGCAGCCGACCCCGCCGGCGCCCCCATCCCCGCCCCCCCGGCGCGGCGCGGGGAGCAGGGGGTGGAGCGGCCTGACTCCCTCCGCCAATGAAAGCAGCGGGTTCCTGGTCCGATCGCCGGCGCGGCTCGCCATTGGCCGCCGCCCGGGTCTCGGCCCACCGAGCCTCGGCGGCCCGGGCCAATAGCGCGGCGGCGGGCGATCCCGGGCTCTCCGGGCGGCGGGCGCCGAGCGGGCCGGGCGCGGAGCGGACGGCAGTGACAGGCGGCGCGAGCCCGCAGCCCTCCCCGCGCGCCGCGCCGCGCCGCGCCGCGCCACCATGGAGCCCGCCGTGTCGCTGGCCGTGTGCGCGCTGCTCTTCCTGCTGTGGGTGCGCGTGAAGGGGCTGGAGTTCGTGCTCATCCACCAGCGCTGGGTGTTCGTGTGCCTCTTCCTGCTGCCGCTGTCGCTCATCTTCGACATCTACTACTACGTGCGCGCCTGGGTGGTGTTCAGGCTCAGCAGCGCGCCGCGCCTGCACGAGCAGCGCGTGCGGGACATCCAGAAGCAGGTGCGCCGCGGGCTCCGGGGACCCCGGCCGGGCGCGGGAAGAGCCGGCGCGAGGAGGCGAGGGGCGGGGGCGGGGAGGACTTCGTGGAGGAGCTGGTCTCGGAGGGGGTTGGACGCAACAAAAGTGTGACCGGGGGCTTCCCGGGGAGGGACTGGAATAGGCAAAGGCAGTGGGGAAGCAAAACATTGCTCCGATGCGGATGGAGTGGCCGCTGTGCGCAGGGCATGTGCCGGAATCTGGAGGGATAGAAAGAATCCCAAGGTAGGGCGAGGTGCGATGCACTCAGGTAACTCTCACCAGGCCTGGGCATTGCAGAGGAAGAAAGGCTTCCGGGAGGTGGAGCTGGGTCTAGAGACTGGGAGGTAGGGGAAACGATTGGGGGAAGGTGTGTCAGGTGGAGGGACTGCTCTGAGCAAAGGCGGGGAAGGGGAAAGTGCAGAGCGGGGAGGTGGAGACGGTTGGAAAGTCAGTTTGGAGCTGGGTTGGAGAGGGGCTTTGATGCCGGGTTCCAGTTTGGAGTTTATCTTGTAGCAGCAAGGTGCTTTGGACCCGCTCTGAGGACTAAATCGAGAAGGTAAAACCCAGCTGGGAACCCAAAGGGAAGAGCCTCACAGCCTCTGGTGACCGAGGGCTCACTCCTTGACAAAGGCAATACCTCTGACATCCGCCCTTATGAGGCGCCCACAGAGCCTGTGACCCAAGTGGACTCAGGGGAGCCTCCTCTGTGTCCGGGGCTGGCAGGGTTGTGGAGCCTGGGCAGTTTCTTGACTCCCTCCGCCCCTCCTTATGTTCCTCACTTACTGGCATCAGGTTGCAGAGAGCTTCTGTTTCCTGCTGCCGCCCTGCCATAGGTTAGCAGCCTCCATATTCTGTTTGCTGTGCGCTGGGCCCGGCAGGCAGAGCATGAAGATGGATGCGGAGAGACGGTCCTAGGAGGGTTAAGACCTTGGGCCTTGGGCCTGGAGAATGCCACGTCTGGACGTGCTTTGCCCTGCCGCCCTCCCTCCCCAAACAACACCCTGTTTCTTAGCTCTTTCCAAGAGTTCAAATTATCCCTCCACCTGCTCATATCGGACCGTGAGCTCCTGGAAGGCAGGGACTGTTATCTGACTCACCTCTGGCGCACGGGGCTTGAAGCAGAGCAGCCTAGGGACCATTTAGTGGCCTACAGTAAACCACAGGGCTCGTGGTGGGCAGGAAGACAAGAGGCCCAGCAGACTGGCCACTGCCCTGGGCCTGCCATGTGCCACTGACGGCCATTATCTCTAGTCCTCACGGTAACCCTGACAGGTCTTGTACCTGTTTCACGGTTGGAGAAAATTGAGGTTCAGACTGAGTCATGTGCCCAGGATGACATAGCTAGGAAATGGGGCTGGAATCTGGGCTTCCTGGATTTCAGAGCCTGAGCCCTGGCATTCCTTCTTTCCGATGGTTTCCCTTCCGTCCCGCTGGCAGTTGCCTTTTTCAGGGCCCTCCTCACCTCTTTTGGCCTACACAACATCCCAAGGGTGGCATCTACGGCATTGCCTCTCTGCCCAGGTGGCTCCTGCCAAGATTCAATCCAACCAGTGCTTCAGGCTTCATGGCTTTTGTGTTCCCTGCATGTGGCCCACCCTCCAGCTTTAATCCAGCACTCCTGCTCCACTCGTCTTTCCTCTGGGCTTGTGTCAAGTCCTGGGGCTGCAGAGTCAGGCAGAGGAGAGGCCTGGTTGCTCAAGAAACCTCACCTCTCATCTCTTCACACTCAGTTCACAGGAATCCCTTCCTCAGTCCCTGAGCCCTCCTGGCCCCCTGGCCTCTGATCAATGAAAGTCCTTCTCCATGTTGAGCTGTTTGCCTCTCCATTGCAACCTCCTCCAGGAGATCTGACCAGCATCTGATAGGATTTCTGGTCACAGGTGGAAAAAGCTCAATTCAAACTGGCTTGAGCAAAAAGGGACTTTATTGGCTTGGGCCCAAAAAAGTCCAGGAGTAATACTGGCTCAGGCATGGCTGGATCCAGGATCCCCCTCTCCCCCATCTCCATCTTTCCATCCATCTGCCATCTCTTGGCTCTGCTTCCTTCTGGGTTGATTTTATTCTCAGAAGGCTGTCTCCCTGTAGAGGCTCCCAACAGTTTCTGGCATCCATCCAACCAACTTAGCAACCCCACAGAGTGCCTCTCCTAGAACCGGTCTCATCGGCTTGGCTTGGGTCATAAACCCATCCTTGAACCTGGCACTGTGGCCAAGAGGATAGAATCAGGCCTTGGTCATATGCCCACCTCCTGGGGTGGGGGAGTAGAAGCAGCCTCACCTGGACCAAAGGAAAATAGGATTGTTAGAAGCAGATGAAGAGGGAATGGATGATCTCAGGTCAAAACAACAGATATCTACCCCCTCTGCTCTTGTCCACCTCAGCAGGAAGGGGTGCCTCTTCCTGTGTTCTGATGGGCTTGTCATCGCTGGGCTGTTTGTTCTCTGTGTTTTGTGCTCTAGTCACCTACATTAGAAGTTTTACAAAAGCTGTTTCCATTGTCTTGGGGATCCCTTTCTGCCCCTTCTCTCCCCCTCAAAGTGATATATGAGTTAATGGTACAAATGTTGAGAACAGGACTTAGGATGTAATAAACTTCAATAAGTGTTCGCTGGCAGGACACAGTGACTCACACCTGTAATCCCAGCACTTTGGGAGGCCAAGGTGGGGGGACTGCTTGAGGCCAGGAGTTAGAGACCAGCCTGGGTATCATAGCAAGACCCACCACCCCATTTCTACATAATAAAATTTTTTTAAAATTAGCTGAGCGTAGTGGTACACACCTATAGTCCTAGCTACTTAGGAGGCTAGGGTGAGAGGATCACTTGAACCCAGGAATTTGAAGCCGCTGTGAACTATGATTGCACCACTGTAATCAGCCTGGGTGACGCAAAACCCTGTCTCTAAAAATAAATAAATGAATAAGTGTTAGCTGTTATCCTGAGGACTGTTACTACCAGCCCATCTATCTTTCCAGGCTTGAAATCGTACAGTTCAGGCTGTGAACCTGGGCTCTGCTATTCACCGGCTGTGTGACGTTAGGCAAGTTATTTTGCCTCTGAGTTTCTTTGTCAGCAAAAGGGTGTCATCCTAGCCTCCTGGGATTATTGGGAGAATTAGCCACCACAATGTGCAGTAGGTGCCTAGCACGGTAGGGGCATCTAGTAGTAGATGGTAATTATTTTCATAATTGCTATTATTACCATTGTAAAATCTTTTCTGAACTTCCCAGTTAGAATTAATGTTTTCAGAACACTTCAGTCCTGTATTCTAACTCTTTACTCTGCTTTGTGGCTTTTCTGTCCACATTGCTAACCAAGGAGGTGCTAGAGGGTAGGGCCCCAGGCCTTTCCATTGTTCTGTTCCTCCCTGAGTCTGGATGGCGGCATCTTTCCCAGCTCCCTCTCCCTGAAAGGAAGGCTGTGAGCTGCTCTGGGGATCCCTGGTGGGGCCAGCTCAGCCTCTCTTCTGTGCTTGCAGGTGCGGGAATGGAAGGAACAAGGCAGCAAGACCTTCATGTGCACCGGGCGCCCTGGCTGGCTCACTATCTCGCTGCGGGTTGGAAAGTACAAGAAGACGCACAAAAACATCATGATCAACCTGATGGACATTCTGGCAGTGGACACCAAGAAACAGGTGAGAGCAGCACAATTCCCTGGCTCTGAGAGCAGGTAGGGCACTGCCCCGAGTGCAAGTGACTCACAGGGAGATGGTTTTAGCCAGCGTCATCCCAGACTCCGCCCACCATTGCGATCCTCAAGCCTCACAGCCACCAGAGATGGCCCATTTCGCAGCCGGGCAAACTAAGAGTTCAGGGAGACCCTTTGTCTCTATTTCCTCACGCTGAAGCAGGAGGATTGCCTGAGCCCAGAAGTTCAAAGTTACAGTGAGCTATGATTGCACCACTGCACTCCAGCCTAAGCAACAGAGCGAGACCCTGTCTCTTAAAATTAAATTAAATTAAATTAAAAAGGGTGCAATTTGGTAAGTTTGGCATATATGTGCACTCATGAAACCATTACCACAATTCAAGCAACGAACATACACATCACGCCCCCAAATTTGCCCAGGCCTCTTGCTAATACTTTCCTCAGGCTTTTCCCTGCCTCTTCCCCCACATCCTTAGGCAAACAACGATCTGCTTTCAGTCACCATAAATAGTCTGTTTCTATAGTTTTGCATAAATGGAATCACCCAGTACTTTTTTTTGGTCTAGCTTCTTTCACTCAGGATAGTTGTTTTGAGATTCATTCACGCTGAAGTATGTAATAATAGTACATTCTATTTCACTGCTAAGTAGTTTTCCATTGTGGGCATATATCACCGTTTATCTGTTCCCCTGCTGGTGGACATTTTGGCTGGTTCCAGTTTGAGGCTGTTACAAATAAAGTAGAACATTTGTGAATAGTCTTTGTAAGGACATAGGCTGTTTTTTCCCTTGGGCAAGTACCTGGGAGTGGAATGGCTAGATCACATGGTAGTTGTATATTTAACCTTTCAAGAAACTGCCAAATTTTTTTCAAAGTGGTTGTAGCATGGCCAGGTGTGATGGCTCACGCCTGTAATCCCAGCACTTTGGGAGGTGGAGGCAAGAGGATTGCCTGAGCCCACGGGTTTGAGACCACCCTGGGCCCCTTGGCAAGACCTCATCTCTACAATAAATTTTTAAAAATTAGCTGGGCATGGTGGCGCACACCTATGACTCCAGCTACTTGGGAGGCTGAGGCAGAAGGATTGCCTGAGCCTAGTAGGTCAAGGCTGTGGTAGCCATGAGCATGTCACTGCACTCCAGCCTGGGTGACAGTAAGACGCTGACTCAAACAAAACAAAACAAGTGAAAAACAAAGTGGTTGTAGCACTTTGAAATATGCTCTGTATAATGCCAGATATAATTTTAATATTCCTTCCAACACTGAGTATTCTTGTTGTTTCACAGTGTAATAAACTTGGTATGGGTAGTCTTCTTAATTGTAGTCATTTTAATAAATGTGTAGTGGTTTTTCATTGTGGTTTTAATGTGTATTTCCCTAATGATTAATGATGCTGGACATCTTTTCATGTGCATATTTGCCATTTATGTATCTTCTTTGGTGAAGCCTATTCAAATCTTCTGTCAATTTAGAAAAATCATATTGTTATATATTCTAGAAATGTCCTTTATCAGCTACACGGTTTGCAAATGTTTTCTCTTAGTTTATAGCTTGTCTTTCAAAGATCAGAAGTTTTAAATTTTAATAAAATCCAACTTTTTAATTTCTTCTTTTATACACTGTGTTTTTGATGTCTTATTTAACAAATCTTTGCCTAACCCATTGTCACAAAGGTTTTCTTGTACAATTTTCTAGAAACCATAAAGTGAAGCTATCTGGGCCTAGAGTTTTCTCTGTGAGCAAGTTTTTAACTACAAATTTAACTTATTTAATAGATATAGAGCTCTTCAGTTTATTTGTTTCTGCTTGAGGGAGCTTTGGTAGGTTGTGTCTCAAAGGTATTAGTCCACTTCACTAAGTAGCATAATTTATTGACATAAAGTTGTCCTTTTAACGTCTGTAGACATATGTAGTTATATCATGTCTTTCATTCTTGATGTTGGTATTTGTGTCTGCTCTCATGTCTTCCTGCCCAGTCTGGCTAAAAGCTAATCAATTTTATTGATCTTCTTAAAAAACTAGCTTTGATTTCATTGATTTGTTTCTTTGTGCATGTGCTTTGTTTTCTATTTAATCGATTTCTGCTTTAGTCTTTGTTATTTCCTTTCTTTTCTCATGGTGGGCTTAATTTTACTCTTTTTCTCGTTTTTTAAGGTTAAAGTTTAGGTCATTGCATTTGACCTTTCTTTTTTCTAATATAGATGTTTATTGTTATAAATTTCCTTCAAAGCACTGTTTTAGCGTGGCTTGCTAATTTCTATATATTTTCTTTTTATTTTCATTCATTTCAAATTACTTTCTGACTTCCCTTTTGATGTCTGCTTTGACCCAGGGATGAAGTATGTTGGCTTTCTTTATCACGGGTTTTGAGCAATTTTGATATGATGTGTCTTGGTATAGTTTCCTTCATAGTTTGGAATTTATCATAATTTTTCATGAAATCTGGAAATTTTTTGGCCATTATTTCTTCAGATCTTTTTTCTGTCCCCTCCTCTTTCTCCTCTCTTTTGGGGGCTGCTATTATATACCTACACAGCCACTTCAAGTTGTTCCACAGCTCAGCTCATTGAGGCACTGATCATTTTTCTTTTCTTTTTTTTTTTTTTCATTTTTCAAAACTCTTTTCTCTCTCTCTATTTCTTTGGGATAGTTTCTGTTGCTGTGCATTTAAGTTCACCACTCTTTTCTTCTGCAATTTGCTGCGTAGTCTCATCCGATGTATCTTTTTAAAAGTTATTGTTATAAAGATGTGGAGTACAATTCAGGGTTAGGTACACAAATGTGGATTATGCAGGTACCCTTGTTGATGAGGTATGCCCCTTCCTCCCCTGGCAGTTTCCCTCAACTGCCAATTCCACCCTCCCTCCCCTAACAGTTTCCCACCACTGCCAGTCACTTTCTTATAGTATTATAATTGTTCAAGGTCCGCTGATGAGTGAGTACCTATGGTACTCTGTTCTTTGTTTCAGTGATAGATCACTGAGAACCATCGACTCTAAATCCATCCAAGTTGCTGCGAAGTCCATATGTTTGTCCTTCTTTTTGGCATTTTATCCAACTTATCTTTGATTTCAGACATTGTGGTTTCATTTCTGGAAGTTTGATCTGGGTCTTTTAAATATCTTTTAAAATATTTTTTAAGTGTCTCTACTTGAGTTTTGGAATATAGAAGATACAGTTATAATAACTGCTTTGATGTTCCTGTTTTCTAATTCTAACATCTGTGTCCCTTCTGAGTCTGTTTTGCTTGACTGATTTTTCTCATGATGGGTTGAATTTTCCTGCCTCTTTGCATCCCTGGCAAACTTTGATTGGATTTGGACACTGTGACGTTCTGACATTTTACCTTGTTGGGTGCTGAGTATTTTTACATTCCTCTAAATTTCAAGTTTTGTTCCAGGAGGCAGTTAAGTTACTTGGAAACAGTTTGATCCTGTTGGGTCTTGATATTTTAGATGGGGCCAGGGCAGCATTTAATCTTGGGTTAATTATTTCCCATTGCTGAGGCAAGATCATTCTGAGCGCTCTCCCCAATGCTCTGTAAATTGTGAAGTTTTCCATTCTGGCTGTGGGAACACACACTGTCTCCTACCCTGTGTGAGCCACTGGTGCTGTTACCTGCCATCTTTTCTGGTAGTTCTTTCCCTGGCTTCAGTCTTGGGCAATATCTCTGTGTGTGCACTGCTGGCCTCCACCCAGGTTTCCCTCCCTGGACTGCCTCATTCCAGCAGTTGGCCGGACCATCTGTAGAGCTCGCTTTGTTTGTTCCCTACCTCTCAAGGATCACTACCTTTCATTGCTTATGTCCACTATGTTGAAAACTCTTATTTTATATATTTTGTCTGTTTTTTTTTTTTAAGGCAGCAGGCTAAATACGGTCGCTGTTGCTCCTTTTCAGCTGTAAGTAGAAACCCTTGGGATGGCATATTAATGTGTACATTAAAAATCATTCAGCTGGGTTTAGTGGCTCAGCCTGTAATCCCAGCACTTTGGGAGGCTAAGGCAAGTGGATTGCCTGAGCCTGCAGGTTTGAGACCCGCGCGGGCAACTTGGTAAGACTGCGTCGCTACAATAAATAAAAAATTAGCTGGGCGTGATAGCACACGCATATAGTTCCAGCTACTTGGAAGGCTGAGGTGGAAGGATCACCGGAGCCCAGCAGGTCAATGCTGGGTGGCTGTGAGCATGCTACTTCACTCCAGTCTGGACGATGGAGTGAGACTCCAACTCAAAAAAAAAAAAATCACTCTTTCTAAGAATATTTAATGATAAGGGATGATGGTCATAGTATAGTGTTAAATTTTAAAAAGGTAAGACGAAAAAGTATGTGTGTTTTTTGTTTGTGTGTGTTGTATTAAAATATGCAAAATAAACTGGGTGCCATAATCCCACCTGTAATCCTACCACTTCAGGAGGCTGAGGTAGGAGGATCACATGTGGCCAGGAGTTCAAGACCAGCTTGGGTAACATAGTAAGACCCTATCTCTACAAAAAATTAATTAAAAAAATAAAAATAAAAACTTAGCATACAAAATAGCAGTATAGATGTGTGAGAAGAAAAACAAAAGAAATACACTTTGTTATTAACACTGGTAACTCTGAAGAATTAGGATGGATGATTTTTCTTTTCTTCATTTTTGCTGTATCATCCAAGTGAATGAGTATTTCTGCTATAATCTAGAAAAAGAAAACCTAAATATTAAGTGTAAGGATATTTCAAGGAACGAGATTAAATACCAGCTATCCCAGAGTCAGAAGTCTGATTCACTGTAATTAAAGGCAGTGTAATATTCTAGAAAAAGCCCTTGAAGGTTAGGAATCCCTGCATGGAGTACTTGGGAAGGTTTGAGATGACCCCTTTTGTGTGCAGGAGTGCCTGGCCGCCTCCTTGTGACCCAGGGTCCCTTTTCTTGTGTGTCAACAGATTGTCCGTGTGGAGCCCTTGGTGACCATGGGTCAGGTGACTGCCCTGCTGACCTCGATCGGCTGGACTCTGCCCGTGTTGCCCGAGCTGGATGACCTCACAGTGGGTGAGGACTCCATGTCAGTGGGCAAGAAGAGTCAGAGGGTCCTAGGACGAGAGCTGATGGCCTTGGCCACCTTCCATCTAGTCCGTGAATCACCAATATCTGTGACAGAAGTCACCTGCTCCAGTGACAGGGCATTCACTGCCCTCTGGTCCATTTCTGAGCTGCTCAAGTTAGCAAACAGCACTTTAAAACTTCTGGCTCTAATCTGCTTCCCTGTGACTTGTGTCCATTCTCCAATGCCACCCTGTGGAGCACACAGATTAAGTGCAGTCTCTCTTTTTCTCCAGCAGGATTCACAGCCCCCAAAACCTTTTCTTCTCCAGGGGAAACACCCTCGGTGCCTTTACTATTCCCATGGGACAGGACTTCGGCCACCTCTTCAGTCCCTGTTTTCGTTAAAATCCTTAAAATGAAGCCGGGCTCGGTGGCTCAGCCTGTAATCCCGCGCCTTTGGGAGGCTGAGGTGAGTGGATTGCCTGAGCCCGCGGGTTCAAGACCCGCCTGGGCAACTTGGTGAGACCTCATCTCTACCATAAATAAAAAAATTAGCCGGGTGTGGTAGCAC
>CAUYQG010238783.1:0-16650 GCA_963574415.1 Tarsius wallacei | reverse complement strand
GGATGGAACTGAAGTCTATAATACTGAGTGACCTCTCACAGAAACAAAAAACTGAGTTTCACATGTTCTCACTCATATAGTAGACCTTGATCATCCAACGTATTACCACAAGAAAATGACTGACAGTGGTGGGAAACGATGGGGGGGTGGTAGGGATAGGGGAAGGGATTAATGGCAGTAAATACCTGTCTGGGGATGGAGGGACACTTCTTATCAACAAGGGTGCCTGAACGAGACATATTTGTGTGCCTAACCCTTAACTGTACCCCTCAATATCACAATAAAAAAAAATTGTATAAAAAAACAAAAACAAAAACAAACAAACAAAAAAAAACATTATCTCCAAAACTTTCTTTTGTAAATAGCAACTGCAATCATGATTAATTGTAAAAATACAAATTATTTCTAAAAATCTATTCTGTTTAAGCAAATTATAAAAGTTGCTGGGTATTAGGGCATAACTATGTCAAGTCCTTGTTTGCACATGGAAAAAAGTATTGATCAGAAAGGAGAGGGGCATTATAATGAATTTTTCCCCAAAGTAAAAAAGAAAGAGCAGCAACCTGGCAGAGTAGTCCTGGCAAGCACAAGGCCTAATAGAGTGTGGTTTGTAAAAGATAAAGTATATATACTTAGCATAAGTCCTGGCACATAGTAGGTGCTCAACAAATTAGAGGTGCTGTTATCTCTGTTATATGTGTCTGGGCTGCTATTTTTCCATTTCTGCTTCTATGGCAGAGACAGCTCTATGTTCTCTGTCCTCCAGGCTCTCTCCCATCATGCTATATATTCTCTGTATCCCTCAACAAAAAGCAGAAGGCAAACTCATTCACACAGAAATGAAGGGTGAGGGGCTTAATGTGTTTACTTTCACAGAGGTATTTGCATTTTGAAAGGAAGATGGTCAAGAAAGGAGAGTAATTTCCCCCAAATGAATGAATCCCTTGTGGTGATGTGTTAACAACTGATGTACTGAACAATTGGGAAGATATTTTTGATTTGAGGATAGAGATCAAGTGTTTTCCACTTTAGCAGCAACAGGGACGATGCGGACCTTGAACAAGTATTATAATACTATAAGAAAGGGATTGGCAAACTGGGAATTCCTAGTGGGAAATTGTCAGGGGAGTGGGAGTGGGACTGGCAGTTGAGGGAAACTGCTATGGGAGGGAAGGGCATACCTCATCAACAAGGGTACCTGCATAATCAACGTTTGTATACCTAACCCTGAATTGTACCCCACATCCTTATAATAAATAAATAAATAAAACAATGAAGAAATCTAAAAAAAAAAAAGACTTTAGAGTTTACCAAGTTTTTACAAACCACATAGGCACCTATAAGAGCAGCCTCCCTGCATTTAAATTTCTTAGAAAGGACATACTTTTTCATTGTTTAAATTGACAAATCATAATTGCATACATTTATGAGGTACAATGTGATGTTTTGATATATGTATACAATGTGGCACAAGTAAATCCAGATAATTAATATATGTATAACCTCCTTTACCTGCCATTTACTCTTAGTTATTTTGAAACATATAATACATTATTATTGACTATAGTCATCCTGCTACAGGAAGGGAGAACATACTTTTTTATTCATTCCTGTTTATCATTTCCTTTCTCCTTTCACAAAGTTAACATTCAGAACTTTTCACTTTTTCTCCAAATTCCTGAGCATGACACTCAAGGCCTTTTGTAATCCATTCCACTCTCTTATCCCTTCCTAACATACACATACAATGTACATAGACACATACGCCTCAGTTCTTATAACATATTCTGAAAAGGCACAGAAACAAAGAACTGAGTACACATGTTCTCACTCATAAGCAGATCCTGAGCATTTACCATAATACTATAAGAAAGAGATTGGCAGTAGTGGGATACTGCCAAGGTGGGGGGCACACAACATCAATAAGGGTACCTGATCTCAAACCAGGCAAAGTGGGGACCAAAGGGAGGTCCAAACTTTACCTATATGATGACTATTATTATACCTAATCCCCACATTTTTAAAATTTAAAAAATAGTCCTAAAAAAAAAAGTCATGCCTTATTTCTCTCTCTACCCTCCAATTCAGTAACCAGTTTGTCCAATCCAAAGCCCTGCATCCATACCCTCATGCACACAAGCTGAAAGCATCTCCATCTACCCATGTAGTATGACTTTCTCTCCCCTCTTCACAATACTTTGTATATACTTTCACTATAGCACTTATAACATAGTATCATGAATAACCATGCACATATATACTTTTGGACAGTAGAGACTGATTTATCTCCTCTTCTCTGTATCCCTAATTACAAGCATATTGCCTAACACATAAGTTTAAGTAAAACTTGCAGAATGAAGAAATAAGATAATTACATGACTTTGCCAAGTATACTAAGTTACTGGCAGAGACAAGTCTACAACCCAGTTCTACCTCTCCCAGTAAACTGTGAGTTCCTTGAGGGCACAAACCTCTTGACACATAGCTAGCAAAGTGGAGGCACACAGTAAGTGCTGAATATGTTTCAATGAAATGGTCAACTCCACAAATATCCATTAACACCTAACAATTTATAAGCCTTTGCTCTAGGATAGTCCATACCAATAGGCTAGATATATTTTTCCCCATCCTCCATCCCTGTATACCCCCAAGATATTTACCCTCTGCACAGCGGACACAAGACTACATGCAGCCCTTAAAGACAGGATAGTACAGTAAAGACTACAACAAAGCTACAGTCTGTGGTCAGGCTTTAAGGGATAGATGTGAGAAGGAATGGATCTATAAAAGCTGAGGTAGAAAGACTCCACGGAAGTGTCCCTCTATGTGGACCCAGAAGGACAGGAAGTATTTATATAGGCACAAGAAAGAGGAGTGTGAAGAGCAATGCAGCTGTGAAGAACAACAGAGGCACAAGGATTGCTACAGAGAATGGCACACGTAGGAACACGGAAAAGACCAATCTGAATAGAGTGTATTTGGGAAAGTAGGGAAAGAAGGGCATGGAGCTATATGGAAGCTGATTATTAAGGGTCTTGAATGCTAAGGTGGTGAATCTGAGCTATTTTTGAGACAATGAAAAACCACTGGAGGTTTGAGTAAAAAGGAATGACACGATAACATAAAGTGAATAAAGTGATCAAGCGTTTACCCTACCTTGGCCAGTCAATTATTAAAAAACTTGTATATGACTGAGCTCTCAGATTTACTTGAATCTAAATACATTGGCATCAAAAGAGGTATTTTTGCTATTTCCCTTCTGAATCTCTTTGAAACATGGAATTAACATTTTGGAATTGGCAAATGACAGTATTTGGGAAGATGGGTGTCACATCTCAGATCAGCCACTGAACTTCACAGTGATCCTAGATAAGCCACTGAATCTCTGTGGGACTTATTTTCATGCTCTCAGACATGTCTATCTTGCCTCTGAGCTCTAGTCTTGACTTATAATGATGCCGAAACAACAAATGAGAAAAATATTCTATTCCTGCTTATGATTAAAATTGCCTAGGACAGTTGTAGTGAAGCCACTTTATACCTCTGTTTTCAAACCATCATTACAAGATGTTACAATCAATGT
Source organism: Tarsius wallacei (assembly GCA_963574415.1). NCBI lineage: Eukaryota > Metazoa > Chordata > Mammalia > Primates > Tarsiidae > Tarsius > Tarsius wallacei. Next base: position 13,067 of record CAUYQG010238783.1, on the reverse strand, counting down.
AACAGGGACAAACATACTAATGGAAAAATAGGCAGAAGACACAAAAAGGCAATTCATAGAAAAAGAAACACAAGTAGCCAATAAGCATATGGCAAAATAAAAACTTCAATGGTAATCAAAGAATGCAAGTTAAAGCAAGAATAACATGCCAATTTTTTAAACAAATTGGTAAAAATTTAAAAGATGGATAATACTTAGAATGTCAAGAGTTCCCAGAAACAGCCTTCCTCCTATATGCTGGCTAGAGTATGTATTTGTGTAAACCTTTTGAAAGTCAGTTAGGCTATACATTTCAAAGACCTTCAAAATATGTATATTCTTTGACACAGTGTTTCTGCTTCTAGGAATTGGTCCTCAGGAAATTATCAGAGAATGACACAAAAATTTAGCAAGAGTGAGATTAATTCCATATTATTTATAATGGCAAAAACACTACAAACAATTTATATGTCCAACAGTTGAAGAATGATTAAATTATATCTTGATATGTCCATAATACATCCATAATAGAATACTATGCAGCTATCAAAAATGTAGAGGAATATATAATGACATGGAAACATAGACACCATCTATCCTTAGTGGGAAAACACCATGTACAATCTGATATTGTTTGGCCAAAAAATATTATAATTACAATGTATATATAATTATAATAAAATTACAATAAAATTATAATTATAATGTATATATATTATGAAGATATATAATATAATATGTATAATTATTATATATATCTATATTATGTAGAGAATGAGAAAACCAAAAAGTACATGTAACTGATTAGTAGTCATCTCTTAGCATTAGGATTGCAAGTACTTTTTATCTTCTTTTGATAATCTGTAGTCTACATTTTACATAATAAATATTACTGTTATAATTTTTAAAAGACTATTTAAAAATTATACTAGTTGTCCTTTAAGTATTTATAAAAACTGGCTGGTTTTTGAAAAGATATTAGCCCTTTTATAAGAGTTTCTGGTTTACGCTGAGATTATATGACTCCTTGTTTTCATCAAAGACAAGGAGTTTCCTTGCAGAGGCTAGAGCCGAATGATATTCAAAATGCCTTTCTATGCAGCCTCCTAGGAAGCAGTGGTTCATGGCAGGTGGGCCCAGGTCAGTGTGGCAAAAGTAAGGGAGGTCCCGATGGCAGTAAGACCACAGAGAGCCAAGGACAAGGGCCAGGGCAATCAAAAGTGTCTCACAGATCCAGAGCGAACAGGCTAAAGGCAAACCCTCAGCAACAGAGCCTGGCAAAGGTCAGTGTTTAGAGCCAGACTGGACTGAAGTACATGGGCAGGAGCAGAGGCTGCATTTAAAGGAAGGTCCAGGGTCAAGGCTTCAAATAGAGCAGGAAGGAATAGCTGAAGAACAGAGGCTAGTCAGAAAAAAATAAACAAACAAGGACAGCAGCTCAGAAAGCAGCACAGGAGAGTGTGAGTTTGAGGCTTTCTGTACCCAGTTTGAGTAGTATACCACCCTCCCCCCACTCTGTATAAATGGAAAAAGGTTGCTAGATGTATACTGCTTGTCTGAATGTAGCACCCATCTTTCTGTCATTACCTACCTTTACTAGACCAGCTAAGGAATAAATTGAGGACTGCAAGAAGAAAAGAACAAAAACGTAGGAAAGCTGAGAAGCTTAGGGTGGGGTAGGGGAGATTGCAGGTTTCCCCAAAGATCAGAGGTCTTACGTTGCTGCTATAAAACATTTCTCTTTCAATTTCTGCCCTGTGGAAAACATCCTAATCTCACAGAACACCAGAATTAGAACTATACCTAGGTATCATTTAGCCCAATTCTCTTCAATTTATACACGAGAAAATTTAGGCCCAGAGGAAGAAAGGGATATACTTAAAGCCTTACTTGAAAAAAGAAAGGGGGAGAAAATAATCAAGTTTATTCAACAGACACAAGTCTTGCATTGAGTGGTAAAATATATTTTAAAATATTTTCCATGAAAATAAAGGTTGATATATTAAAGTTAATATTCTATGGTATCTGTTCTCTTGTTAAATAATTGAAACAAAGAAAATTACAAAAAACAATATAACATAACCATGTACCCCATACCAAGATCTAGCAAATGTTCATACTCTGTCAGCTTTGCTCTAGATTTTTTTAAAAGAAATAAAGCTACTAGGCAAAGTGGGGACCAAAGATAGGCTCAAACTAACTGTATGATGACCACTTGCATACCTAATCCTGAATTGTACTCCACATCTTTAAAATAAAATAAATTTTTAAAAGAAATAAAGCTTTATATATACAGTTTAAATTTTTTGTATGTTTCCCCAATCACTCCCTTTCATTACTTAGTCACATAAGATTTGACTCCTTTCTTATATTGTTGTAATCATTCCCAAAGATTTCTTCATACATTTCCTCTTCCAATGTGTTTGTACAGTATATGATATCATTTTACATGTTTTAAAACTTTTATTAAATGGTCTCACACAGTGCATAGCATCCTGCAACGTACTGATTTTATGCAACATGTTTTTTGACATATTGGTATACATAAGTCAAGTTCACTGTATTTATCTATTCTTCTATTGAGATGAATTTAGGTGGTTTCTAATTTCACTCTTACAAACAAAGCTGCCATAAATATTCCTGTAAATATTTCCTGTATACACCTGTGAGAGTTTCTCTAGTGTATATGCATAAAAGTAGAATGATGAGTATTGAGTGTTGAGGAGCTTCCAATAAATAGTATCACTCTTCCTCACTCAGGTTAGCAACCAATATCAATCAATCAAAATGTTTTTTTTTTTCAATTTAATAGTAAAGAAGATTATTATTAACACACAAAGCTGATACTACAGAACATGTTTATTTCTGCAGCCAGGTATACATTCTAATTATAAAGCCAAATCTACCACCTTACCCCATCCCCCCCATATCACAAGCAACATTGGACAGTAAAACTTAAAACATGGAGTACAAGAGGACATGAGCTCATTCTCACCTTAGCCTTTCAAGAGAATAGAGGGGCTGGGCTTCATGGTGTCAGTTCCTCCTTCCAATCAAAATCAATCACTTCTGCCCCCTGAAGAAGAGTAAGTGATGGGGCAGAGACAAGCTAGAAGAGTTACACCAATGGTATCCCTCAGTGTGGAAGGAAATGCCAGAAATTAGAAAGAATTATGCCCTCGCGAAAAGCAAGATCATATGATATAAACGTCTTCAATTTGACTAGGCACTGGCAAATGACTCACCAAAAATGGCACTGCCAATTTGCACTGCCTTACTACCATTTTCCCCACATTCACAATAATGTTTGGAACGGTCAGACATTTAAAGATTTACCAATGTGATAGGCAAAAAGTGGTATCTGACTGTTTTAATATACATTTCCCTCCTAACTAGTGAAGATGGGCATGTTTCTTGACTATTTAGATTTTCCCTTCTGTGAATTCCCTGTTAGACATTTCTAATTTTTCTAATTAGGTTATTAATATTTTTCTTACTTAATGTGTATATATTCCTAATATATTTTGCCAGCTAAATGTACTGCAAACATCTCCCATTCTGTTAACTGTCTTTTGGTGCACAGATGCTTCCATCTTAATGCATTTATCAATTGTTTCTTCCATTATTGGTCCTTCTTATGTTATGTTTATGAAATCCTTCCATGCTCTAAAGTTATATAACTCACCTATAGAAAAACTGTAGAGTTTTGCCTTTTCAATTTAGGTCTTTATGATGTCAAGTCTTCTGGTTGCTAAACATGTTATGTCACTTCTTTTCTTCAGGTATACTTTTCTTTCCTTTATTAAATATTTTATAAACTTACAGTTTCTGTTGAGTTGATGCATAGATTTTTCCCACACCATTAAGCATATCAATATATACAATGTGATGCTGAGCAGCTGAAAACATAGCTCAAAACTCTTACAGCCTTTCAGAATAAATCAAAAGAAGTATTTTACTGATGTCTAAAGGTATAACTGTGATATATTAATCAAACATTAATAACATAATTAGTAATTATGATACCTAGGGGAATGATGCTGGTGAGAATGTGGAGTGATGACATCCAAAACACCACTCCTCCATAAAAGCCACAAGGACACTGGCAAATTAATTTTTCCAGGACCCTGAAAATTAGCCATTTGCTTGCAACAATCTAAAAAGCATTTATTCAAGAAAAATGGCTAAATCTTAGTAAAACCAGTAAGCTTTGCAACATTTTAACTTGCCTTGTTCACAATCCCCATCCCACTCCCAGCTCCACAGTAGCTCTGAAAGTCAAAAATCTCATAATTACAGTGAAAGCCAGTCTAGTGGCCACTGGAAGGGTAAGAATGGGTTCAGAACTTCCCAAAACAACTATTTTCAGAATTGTCATTATTTGACCTGTATGGCATTTCCATTAAAAGTCCCAATTCACAGGGTTTGTCTTTATTTGAGCTAACTCAGACCTTGCTCAGGGAAAACAGCCTTTTCCTTGGAGTACTAAAAACAATCTGTGGCAATTGTTTAATCTTACAACTGCCTAAGACAGCAATAAAACTTGAAAAAATAAGAATCTGGCCAAACTTTATAAAGAAAAGCTAGGGAATAAGATGTCCACAGCAGGTTTTAAAAAGCTCCAAAATATTCCTAATTATCTAAAAGGCCATTGTCATAATCCCTTTGTGCTGCTATAACAAAATGCTGGAGACTGGGTAATTTACAAAAACAGAAACTTGTTTCTTATAGTTCTAGAGGCTTGAAAATTTAAGACCCAAACTCCAGGAGGTTTGGTGTCTGGTGAGGGCCTGCTCCGTTGATGATACCTTCTTGAGGAGGCATCCTCTCACATGGCAGAAGGTGGAGGAGCAAAAGGGATAAATGTTGTGTCCTTCCTCATATAGCAGAGTAAAAAGGGATGCCTGATTTGTGAAGCTTCTTTTAAAAGGTTCTTAATCTGATTAATAAGGGCTCTACCCTCATGACTTAATTACCTCCTGAAGCTCCCAACTCTTAATACTAACACATTGATGATTAAGTTTTAATACATTAATTTGGGGAGACATTCAGACTATAGCACCCATGCAAATGGCTGTGTAGACTGTGTGTAGGGCTGTGTGCTTGCCCAGGAAAAACCTAAGCAGGCCCTCATATCTCACCTTGCCTTACCTTGAGGCTCTGCATTTGCAAGCAGGAAGAAAAGCTAAGGAAGGGTGGTAAAGTGGTGAATGGCTGATCTCTTCTACAAAGGCTGAGACACTTTTTGATTCAAGTCATTTAAAAATATCTCAGTCCAATCATTAGCTGACCACTAGGATAGCGGAGCAGAAATGTAACTAACCACATATGACAAATAATACAGACTTTACAGTATTACTGCAGAAAAATCACTAAATAAACAAACAGCAGAAATAACAAAAATAAATAACAGTAACAAATCTTGGGGTGGAGGGGAATCTTATTTCCAGACTTGCCACATTATATTATACTGGATATCCAGTTTCAATCAAAGTTTACAGTATATGCAAAGAAATAAGAAATTATGGCCCATCCATATGAAAGGAACAGTCAGAGACGGGCTCGGTGGCTCAGCCTGTAATCCCTTGCTTTGGGAGGCTGAGGTGAGTGGACTGCCTGAGCCCACAGGTTCAAGACCCGTCTTGGTGAGACCTCATCTCTACAATAAATCAAAAAATTAGCTGGGCGTGGTTGCACGTGTCTGTAGTTCCAGCTACTTGGAAGGCTGAGGCAGAAGGATCACCGGAGCCCAGCAGGCCGAGGCTGCAGTGGCCGGGAGCAGCCACTGTACTCCAGTCTGGGTGACAGAGTGAGACTCCAACTCAAAAAAAAAAAAGAAAAAAGAAAAAAGAAAAAGAAAGGAACAGTCAGTAGAAATTGTCCCTGAGGAAGCTCAGATATTAGATTTATTAGACAAAAACTTTAAATTAGCTGTTTTAAATATGTTCAAAAAACTAAAGAAAACCATATGCAAAGAACTAAAGAATAGAAATGATTTCCTACAAAATACAGAATATTAATAAGGAGATGGAAATGATAAAAGGAACCAAACAAAAATTCCAAAATTGAAAAGTACAATAATTGAAGTGAGAAGTTCACTAGAGGGGTCTAGCATCAGATTTGAGAAGGTTAAAGAAATAATCAACAAACTTGAAGATAGATCAGTTCAGATTATCTAGTCTGAAAAACATAGAGAAAATAATGAAGAAAAATGAACAGTGCCTAAAAGACCTGTAGACACCACTGAGCATATCAACATATACACAATGGGAGTGCCAGAAGAAGAGGAGAAAGAAAAAGGGATAGAAAAAAATTGAAGAAAGAATGACTAAAAACTTCCCTAATTTGATGAGAATCTTAATTTAAACATCCAAGAAGCTCAATTACCTCAAGGTAGGATAAACTCAAAGAGATCTACACCTAGACACATCATAATCAAACTGTTTGAAAGTCAAAGACAAAAAGACAATCTTGAAATTATGGCACCTAGTTGCCACTACATAATTTTTATTTAAAAATATACTTCAGGATTATCTAGGTCATTCTGTATTAAAACTGCCAAACACAAGCATGAAACAAGAGTTTCACTTTTCTTAAAATGAAAACTTGTATGGGAAATTGTACTTATTTTACTGTGATTATATTAGCTTATAGAAATCGTGTTTAGATCTTGGATCCATAATCAAAATACTTGCAGACAAATTATCTCAGCAGAGGAAAAAGAAGCTTAAATAGTAAATAAATCAAAATATAAAAAGCATGACAAAAATATCTCAACAATCAACTTTAATTTATTCAGTTTGATTGGAAAATGGTATATTTCTTAATTGATCACTCTGGGCAGCTAAAAGTTATCAGCTTTTTCTACTTCACATAAATTGCCACTTTTGAAAAAGCCAGGATATAATAATTACATGAAAATCAGAAAATCTAGAGAATGATCATTTTTTTTCTTCTGTGATTGATTTCTGTTTATAGCTTTAATGTCCCCATGGAGAAACATGATTTCTCATCATTCACTAGCGATGTAACCAGCTGAATAAGCTTTAAGTCCCCAGTCCTAATTCCTGGATATTGCTTTCAAAAAAATCAATTCCTGATGTCAGCTTATTTACTCTTTCTTATCAAAGTAGAGGACAGAAAATGCCAAAAAAAATTATCTGACCTTTTCCATGGTTTGGACTTGAGATACATAAAGAATCATTGTACCTGACTGTAAATTAAGTGCTCTGGAATTATTTTAGGCAACTAAGGCAATGTTTAGAAGGCTTTTACTTAGGATCTTTAATGACCTCTGAGGACATAATAGACATAAGTAAGTTCATCCAACTTCCTTGAGTATTTTCCTTAAAACTAGTAAGACTTTGATGTAACAGAAAAATCTGTCTCAAATGATTCAAAAGTATTGTCAATTTTATTGAAGAAAAATACAATAAAGACCCAAAGTCTTGTGTTTATCGAGTCTAACTCTTTAGTGGAAATAAGAGTCGTGTAAACTGTTGGAAAAAGATGTCAGAAATCTTACAGGACATGAAGGGGTAGAGGCCACTTTTTCCAAATTTCTTTAACAGGACTACTACTCAGCTGTGTTAACTTAGAACAATAGCTTTCTTCCAAAAATATGTGGCTGGGCAGGAGAAGAGGCAAAGTCAAGTTGCTATCAAGGCAGTAAGTCATTCCTTTATTCAGCAATTATATAGTAGAAAACTACAATTGGTCCGGCACTGTACTGAGACTTGAGGTACAGTGATAAGCATAAACACATACAGATCCACTCTTATAAGAGGTTCTAGTGAGAAATAATTATTCTTCTCCAAGTTCCCAATTACATAAACATCCATGAAGAGTTTCCTAAATGCCTTTCAAAGTCTACTCCACATCTATGTTAACTGTTAACCAGCGAAACCTGGAGTCAAGAATGAAGTGGGTTTTTTTCTGGCACATTCCAAGTTGTAGAATATTGCACAAAAATTAGAAAACTGTGGTTCCAACTCAGCCCCACTTACAGCCCTGAAGACCTTAGTGCTATATCCAGCAAAGTTGCTAGGGGCAATTATGGTTCTTGTTTGCTCCTCTTAGGACCAGTCTGAAGGCAGCCCTCCCATTTCAACTAGAAAATAAAGTGCTCTGGGCAAGCCAAGAAATCTGACAGAAAGAACCACTCCCCCCCAAATGGTGTTGTGTTTTTCTGGATTTAGTCATACTCTCAAAAGCACATTAACAACTGTGTTGTCCCACAGGGGCTACTTCCTCCTCCTTTATTTCCCTGTAACATTCCATTTATAAACATGCATGGCTGTCAACATGAAGATTTTGTGATCAAAGGAGCTATGGGGTCAGAGCTTAGAACAGAATTGCCAAAAAAATAGTTTGATTAGTCATTGCTTTGAATAGATCAAAGCAGCATGAACACCTGCCATGCTGAGGGGGACAAAAGGTGAGACTGTAGAAATGAATTAAAGTCATTTTGCTTCCAGTGGAACATATAGGGCATACAGAACATCATCATATTTGTTCCTTCCTTTTCCCAGTGGCCAAAGAAAGGAAATAGTAAAAAGACACTCAACGTTGACATAAAATCATCAGACTTCTAGCTAACTTTAGTGCTAGGGAAGTAGCACAAATGGCTTTATCACTGATATTTCACTACATAATGTCGACACGATTAAGGGAAACTTTGATAATGAGCTAAGATAAACTGAATGGTCAGTGCACATCAGGTCGGGGGTTGGGGTTAAGGAGTTCAGTGAAGAGGAAAGAAAAATAAGCATCTCCAAATAATTACCACTTGTCAGTCTCCAACTCTGTAAGTGCTTCATAATTGCCTTTGACTCAGCCTTGATCTTTTTCAATTGAATATTTGCTGAGAGGCTTAAATATCATGCACACAAAGGAGCTTCCAGGCAAAGAAAAGTATCCTCAATATGAGACCGTGCTCTGTGAGACCATACACTGACATCAGCATTCACAGCCAGCCTGGGGCTGTCTTGTGTGCCTGAATCTGTTTGAAGAGAATATCCTTCCTTTTGGAAGAGTTATTGATGGAAAGAGATTTAGATTTTTTAGTGTGCCCTGACTGCTCCTGTTTCTTGACATTATTTCAAACTGTATAGCCAGACCCCTTTTCTTTTCTTTTTTTTTTTTAAATGATGTTGACAATTTGATAGGGGTTGCATTGAATTTGTAGACTGCCTTGGAGAGAATTGACATCTTGATAATATTGGTACTTCCAACCCATAAGCATGGGATGGTTTTCTTTTCTTTTTTTTTTTTTTTATTGATCAGTATTTTTTATTATCATATTGTGGGGTACAGTTAAGGATCAGGTATACAAATATGCTTCGTTCAGACACCCTTGGTGATAAGAGGTGTCTCCCAGTCCCCAGACAGATATTGAGTATCATTAATCCCATCCCCCCTCCCCTCCCCTCCCCGTAATTTCCCACCACTGGCCAGACCCGTTTTCAATGAGAAAGTGAGAATGTGGGGGGGGGGGGGTCTTCAGGAGCCCCCTTCTGACCTTCCTCTAGAAGTCCATTTTGTAAACCAGATGGTTACTGCTGAGAAAAGCGAAAACAAAGAGTATTTTTCAGAGTCCAGATAAAAGGGGTAGCTGGGAAAATAATCTCAATACTATCAGAGTAACGGTTCCCGACTGTTTCCTCTCTTAGTCCTCCATGTTCCACAACTGCCTCAGTTAAGGCAAAACCCTGGCTGATCTCTTAGGACAGAGTTCTTTAACCTGAATTTCATCTATGGATGAGCTTCAAGGGGTCCATGAATCTATACAAATACTATGCAACAATTCACATTCATATGTCCATAGGTGCTTTTCTGAATATAGAGATTTCATAGCTTGTGTCAAATTTTCTTTGGGATATTTTACTCTGAAGAGTTTAAAAATCACAATCTTAGATGCTGCCAACTATTGAACATTTATATGTTTTTTCTTTTTAATTGCAGCAGACTCAACTGTTAACCAATGAAATCTGGAGTCAAAAATGAAGTGATATTTTTTAGCACATTCCAAGTTCTAGAATATTGTACAAAAATTAAAAACCTGTACTTCTACTTACTTCTAGGGGGAAGGGAAGTAAAAGTAAAAACAGTGGGAGTTCAGAGTGGCTGTACCTGGGCAAGTGAGGGGAGCATTTTATTTCAGTCAGGAACAATTGGTTGGGATAGCTAAGAGGAGATCCACTGTCTAGGTCTCTACCCTGTTTTTTAAACTCTTTAAGACTCCTGTCTTCTTTATTCCCTCTGCTTTTTCCAGAAGGGAAGAAATCTCCAAATCCAATTAGAAAAACACTACCTGATTAACAATTTTTTTTTAAGAACTACATCCTTGGCCCCAAGATTCCTTTACATATATACCAAGATTACTGTCCACACTTGGAATTCTTCTCATCTCTTGGTTTTATATTCTTTTTCATGTATCAAATTGAACTTTCTATTTCTATGAAAAGCCACCAAGCTACATTCTGTCAATTTCCAAAACATGGTTGCCTTAATTTGTGCTGGCCTTACATTATTCTAGCTTCCTATGCAGTACACACATCCTTTGCTTCATGGAGACAGTAGAATTATCCTGCCAACTTTTAGAGACAGCATTTTCTTAGAGGATCACCATCATTTCTTTCAAGCAGATTAAAAAGCAACAGTAAAAACACTCCCTACAATGGACTACAAGATCTACTTGATTGCATTCACCCTTCACCCCACTACTCCTTTGACCTCATCTTCTGCCATCTCCCCCCTCACTCATGCTGCTTCTGCACATTGGCCTCTTCATTGTTCCTGGAGAACACAAGCACACTCCAGCCCTCACACTGGTTGTTCCCTCTATCTAGAAATGATCAGAAATCCTCAGAGCTGGCTCTCTTTCTTTCTTCAGTTCTCTACTCAAATAACACCTTATCAGAAAGGCTTTTTCTGCTTATCCTATTTAAAATAGTGGCTAACCTCCACCCTAGCTTTCCCTCTCTTCCTTACTTTGTTTTATTTTTGTTTTTAGTGTATCTTACCACCTGACACATAGTTATTTTTTCTCCCCTCATCCAGCTCTACAAAGGCAAGAACTCTGTCTGACTTTTTCCTTGTACCTTATCTCAGCACCTAGCACATACAATGTACTCAATAAATATTTGTTGAATGAATAATGAGCAGAGAATGATGAGTAAAGAGTTTAATAGTAAAGCTCCCAAGCTGATTTTTGCATTGGGAATTTAGAGTAAAAGAAAAAAAATTATATTACACATGCATTTCGTTTCTATTCCAAAGCCAGATGAGACTTTGAAGTATGATTTCCACTGCCATGCACCCCAGCCTAAATTAAAATTCTCATTATTCCGAAAATGGCACTCCTGCCATTTTCTTTCATAGTACTTTTCAACGTGTACTTATCATGTATTTATTTGTGTAAAAGTTATTTAACATCTGCTTCCTCCCACTAGAATGTAAGCTCACAAGGGCAGAGACTCAGTCCACCTTGTTTATTGTTTGTTTTGCCAGCACCTAGTGTGCTGAGGAGGACTCTGTGGGCTTTCAATACAAATACATTGAATAAACAAATGAACAAATGAGAAGGCCTTTATAGAAATTAAATTCTTTTTTTTTTCTTAGTTACACAGTCCCAATATCAAGACAAGGGGATACAGTTAAGAAACTAGAAAATTCCCACAAAATTACCATTTGAGAATTTGTAGTAAAGGTGGGAGGGCATATGGGGAAGTAAATCCCCAATTGATATGAATATATTACTTTCCTTTTTTAATACTGTTGGATCACTATTCATGTGGAGTCTAGCCATATTTTGAGAAAACCGTTCAACAAAAATAAGTGGAAGAAGAATGTGTTCTCATATTTGGTTTGGTAGACAAGAAAAAATAAGTACCATCCATAATTGCTTACATTCTATTCTCCAGATCTATGAAAGACACAGATGTCCAGTCCAGCCCCAAACATGTTGTTTTTGATTTGACAATATTGCTGACTGACTTGACTCTTCAAATCGCTCTAGGCTTGTTGAAACTTGCTTTATTTTCATATATAGAACAGATGCATGAGAATGAGCATACAGCTCACTCTCATTGTTTCTTCTAGAGCCACTGTCAGATAAAATAAAGTCTCACATTTGTATAGCTCCTCACAGTTTAGTATTTTCACCTATATGTATTCTTTTGTTTAATGCTCCCTATTCTCGGAGATGGGTGCTATTGACCTCACCATTTTCCAGATGAGAAAGCTGTGACGCAGAGAAGGGCAATAACATTCCTCAGGTTACACGATTAGTAGATGACACAGTTCGGATCTTAACCTAGATTAACTCCAACTCTGGGGCTCTTTCCAAGACATCTTTCTGATTCTGTATTTTGCCCCCAGAGAAGTTTGGTGTCTAGGGTGACTGGCTTGTCTTGTTTGCTGAGCCTTTCCTGATTTTAGTGCCAAAAGTCCTATGTTCCAGAAACCCTCTCAGTCCAGGCAAACTGGAATGGTTCATCACCCAGTTGTCACTCAAACCACATATACAACCTCTCTCACCTTCTTTTCCATCCTACAGTACCCATATTTCAGGCCAAATTTGATATCTCTGAATTTGATACCCTATGTTCCTATTTATTATATGTGTATACCCTCTGCATACATCGAACAATGATTTAAAGAAAACAAATCTATGTACATATTTTGCTGCCAAATACAGCATCTAGTGCAAATAGGCACTTAATAAAGATTATTTAATAATCCAGTGACTGGCAATGTGATTTAATTCCAGAAAGAAGCAATGAACCTGGAATTAGAAGACTGGATTCAAGGTAGGGGTCTACTACTCTTTGGCTACAGACAGGATCTCTTCCCTTTTCTGGACCTCAATTTCCTTGTCTAAAAATCAGCATAATAATTTTATCTTTATCCATCCCATAGTGATGAAAGGTTATGAAAATAATCTGGAGATAGGGGCCAAGATGGCGACCGGGCAGCGTGGTCTGTGAGACCTCCGTAGAAGAGGACACAGAAAGACTCCAGATATCTCCCAGGGGGCTTGCTCCCCACACGGAACTCGCCCACGGACACCGCAGAGGCATTACAGC
>CAUYQG010238776.1:0-34154 GCA_963574415.1 Tarsius wallacei | reverse complement strand
GTGGCTCAGCCTGTAATCCCGCGCCTTTGGGAGGCTGAGGTGAGTGGATTGCCTGAGCCCGCGGGTTCGAGACCTGCCTGGGCAACTTGGCGAGACCTCATCTCTACAATAAATAAAAAAAAAAAATCAGCCAGGCGTGGTAGCGTGCGCCTGTAATTCCAGGTACTTGGAAGGCTGAGGCGGAAGGATCGCCGGAGCCCAGCAGGTCAAGGCTGCGGTGGCCGGGAGCGGCCACTGCACTCCAGTCGGGGCGACAGTGAGACTCCAACTCAAAAAAAAATAAAATAAAATAAAAAAATAAAAATAAAAATAAGATAGCTGTTGTTACCGTCGAGGGTGAGTGCAGGGGTGAACTATGTTGCCCAGGCTAGAACAGAATGGCAGGATCATGGCTCATCACAGCTCCAACCTTCTGGGCTCAGGCAATCTTTCTGCCTCAGTCTCCCTAGTAACCAGGACTATAGGCACACACCACCACACCCAGCTAATTTTTTAGTTTTTTTAAATAAATTAAGACAAGGTCTTGCTGTTTTCCCAGGCTGGTCTCAAATTCCTGGACTCAAGCAGTCCTCCTGCCTGGTTTCCCAAAGTGCTGGCATTATAGGCATGAATCATCACATCCAGGCTTGTCTTGGTAATTTCTTTAGAATTGCTTAGCGCAAGTCACATATCTTGAATTATAAGAGACCAAATATGTTACCTCGAACAAAAATACCTCTAGCTGAGGATTCAGCCATTATTTTTTTCTGTAAAGGTGCAGATAATAAGTATTTTTGGCTTTGTGGGCCATATGGTTGCAGTTGCAAGGTCTCAACTCTATATTTGTGGTGCAAAAGCAGCCACAGAGAATACATAAACCTATGAGCATGGCAAAATTTGGCCTGCAGGCAGCCAGGTTTGACCAAAGAGCTGTAGTTTCACGACCTTTGCTCTAACTCTGCAAGGAAGCATTCTCGGAAATGTTTAGCCAGCTAATTTTTTGTGTGTCAGAAATTTTGTGTGTCAGAAATTTTGCAGTATAAGATTAGAAAGCTTGAGTTTTGGTACAGTAATAATAACAACGATAACACCACCACCACAAATAGCTAGTGCTATGTCTTGCTTCTGTGCAGAGTATTGTTTCAAGTACCTTTTTTTAAAAAATTTTTTGAGTTGGAGTCTCACTCTGTTGCCCAGGCTGGAGTACAGTGGCACACTCACAGCCACCCCTTCCAAGTAGCCAGAACTATAGGTGCGTGCTACCACACCCGGTTAATTTTTGATTTATTGTAGAGACAAGGCCTTGCCAAGTTGCCCAGCCTGGTCTCAAACCTGCGGGCTCAAGCAATCCACCCGCCACGGCTTCCCAAAGTGCTGAGATTACAGGCTGAGCCACCGAGCCAGACCCAGGTATCTTTCTTAATGCCATCTTATTTAATTCTCACAAGAGCTATGTAATTAAGGTACTATTATTGCCTCCACTTTATGGATAAGAAAGCTGAAGTTTATTGAGGTTAAAAAACTGGTCCAAAGTCACAAGTGGCAGAGCGGGGACTGAGAAGTGTCTCCTGACTCCAAAGAGTAGATAGACTCTTAACCTCATTGGTATACCACTTTCTCAAAGAGCAAGCATCAACTTTCCCTACCAAGGGAGACCTTACAGGTAGGGGCAGAGCTAATTCTTTTGAACCCTATTCTGAGTCAGGAGGAGAAATTGATGTGAAATTGATCGATGTCTCCTTTTGTCTGGAAAAGAAGAAAGATAGGGCCTGTTTTGTTATCACAGGTACTAGCAAATTAAATGAGAAGGTACATAGTCTGATAACCAAATCCTATCCTAAACTTAAAGTGATCCCTAAATATAAATAGTCTGCCTTTTTCAGGTTTACTATATATGCAGACTTATTTATAATTTTACAAAATTCATCACAATACTTTAGGCAAAAGACTTATTAAATTATAGGTAAAAACACTGTTGGTATTTTTTATATGCCCAATATATCATAGGTATTTAATCTATATTATTTATACTATAGGCGAAAACACAGGTGGTATATGATATATACTCATTTTTATTTTTCTTTTTATGTATTATTTTTGAGTTTGGGGGTCTCACTCTGTTGCAAAGGCTGGAGTTCAGTGGTATGATCACAGCTCACTGCAACCTTGACCTCCTGAGCTCAGGTGATCTTTCTGTCTCAGCCTCCCAAGTAGCTGAATGATAGGCACGCAACACCACACCTAGAAAATTTTTGATTTTTTTTTTTTGTGTGTGTGTGTGTGTGTGTGTGTGTGGAGACAAGGTCTTGCTCTGTTGCCCAGGCTCTTCTGAAGCTCCTGGGCTCAAGCAATCCTCCCACTTCCACCTCCCAAAGTGCTGGGATTAAATGTATGAGCCGCTGGCCCTGACTGTGTTCATTTATGTATGTATGTATGTATATATGTATGTATGTATGTATTTATTTTTTTGAGTTGGAGTCTCACCCTTGTTGCCCAGACTGGAGGGCAGCAGTACACTCACGGCCACCACAGCCTCAACCTGCTGGGCTCAGGAGATCCTTCTGCCTCAACCTTCCAAGTAGCTGGGACTACAGATGCACGCCACTATGCCTGGCTAGTTTTTGTTTGTGTGTGATTTATTGTAGAGACGAGGTCTCGCCAAGTTGCCCAGGCTTGTCTTGAACCCCCAGCCTTAGGCACTCCTCTCGCCTTGGCCTCCCAACGTGCTGGGATTACAGGCTGAGCCACTGCACCTGGCCTATTTATTTATTTATTTATTCATGTATTTATTTTTGAGTTGGAGTCTCACTTCCACCTCCCAAAGTGCTGGGATTATAGGTATGGGCCGCTGCACCTGGCTATGTTCATTTTTATGTTTATTTATTTAATCATGTACTTATTTTTGAGTTGGAGTCTCACTCTGTCGCCCAGGCTGGAGCGCAGCGGCATGCTCATGGCTACCTCAGCCTCTACCTGCTGGCCTAAAAGTGATCCTTCCACCTCAGCCTTCCAGTAGCTGGAACTACAGGAAGGCACCACCACGCCCCAATAATTTTTTGATTTATTGTAGAGATGAAGTCCGGCCAAGTTGCCCAGTCTGGTCTTGAATCCCTGCGTTCAGGCAATCCTCTCACCTCAGCATCCCAAAATGCTGGGATTACAGGCATGAGCCACCGCGCCTGGCTGCTATGCTCATTTTTAAAACGTAAAGCAGTGCAGAAGAGAGAACGCAGCCTTTTCTCCATTCCATACCCCTTGCTGGTAACATTTTACAGCCTCACAGAGAACTGAGATGTGTGTTGCCATTTGATCTGATCTAACTTCAGCAAACAGCACATGAGAACTTTCTTCATCCTTTTACTGCTTAATTTCACTGTGGCCAAGCTCTGTGAAAGATGATCTGGTGGTGAATAACCTACCGGAAGATCTCTTCACTTTCCCAGAATGGTGTGGTGGGAGAAATGGGAAATTTGTACACCATAGGCCTCAGTTTTCTCATCTTTAAAATGAAGTCAATAATATGACCTGTCCAACAAGGATTTTGAGACTCAAATATCATTGCTCAATATAATCAGTATAATCCTCCATACAAAGAGTGGCTGTTATATTAAAAGAGGAATGTGGGCTTTCTCATATTAATGAATTCTCCAGAAGCTGATTGCTAGATCTAGAGACATGTTTTTCTCTTTTATTAACTGTATATATCAATTTCGATTTATTATTATCACTGCTATTATTGTTGTTGTGTTGTCCTTGTGATCCATCATTAAATGGAGGCAAGCTTTGTCAGGATAAAACGAACCATAACCAGACTTTAGGAATTTCTCTTGAAATAAGCTATTTGAGACATTGAAATATTAACAAAGAAGCTTATAAAATTCTTTCTGAAGAGATGATGAAAGGTTAGAAAGCTGCCTCTCGGCTTGCTCAGGCCCACCCCTTTCTAGCAGTAGGGGTGGATTAGATGACCTCTCAAGGTTCCTTTAGCTGTGGTCTTGTTTTTGATGTCTATTTAAAGATTATGCTAATACCGCTGATGTGAAATCCTTTGTACACACAGACGGCTGAAATCACTGGCTCACGGTCTGAAGCTATGCCTGACTGGTTAAAAATGTAGACTTGAAATTAACAAAACTCAAAAGCTCATGTTTTATACAAGCCATTGGGTCTTTTCTCCTCAAGAAGATTTTTTTAAAAGTTATATTTTGGTCTAGAGCAAGAGGGAGAAGGTTGATAAAAAATGCATTCAGATACAGAAGGAATTAGATGATTTTCATAACTATGCTCAGTTATATTGCGGTTCAGAAAGATGAATGAATAATAATGTAGAGTGCAGAGATCCAGGAGGTAATCCCCAGACAAGACATTGCTGGAGCAGCATATTAAATAGAAAGGAGCCATTGTTAGAAGAAAACAGAGAGAGAATTCTCCAAATCCACAAGCGCCTCGCATCTAATAAGTAACCTGTATGGTATTTAAGGACGCTAGACTCTGGGGCCAGCCTGCCTGTGTTCACATAATTGGCTCTACCCCTTATGAGCTCTGTGACCTTGGCAGTTTATTTAGCCTCGTTATATCTTGCGTTTCTCATCTGGAAAATGGGAATAATAACAGTACCTACTTTTTTGAGTTTTTGTGAAGATCAAATGAGCTAATCCATGTAAAGTAGTTAACACAGTACCTGGAATATAATGTGTTCAGTAATACTGGTAATTCAAAATATTAGGTATTATTGTATTTTATTTTGTTTGTTTTTGTTTCTTTACTTATTATTATGGAAAATTGAAAACATATCCCAAAATAGAGAAGAACTGTACGATAAACCCCCATGTACTCATCAGCAGTTATTCATGGCATGTAGTCAATCTTGTTTTACTTAAATGCCCATTCACTCTCCCTTCTCTACTTGATTATTTTGAAACAGATCTCATGCATCATATTATTTCATCTATAAATATTTCAGTATGTATCTCTCAAAGACAGGTAACAAACCATAGCTCAATGTCTGTTTTATAAATAAAGTTTTATTGCAATACATACTTTCTTATCTGCCTAAAACAGAGCTTCTCAAAAAAGCTCAATTGTCTTAAATCCCTTCCCAAATAGTTTTGCAACCAGGGAAGATTAAAACAAAAATTTTTTCAATAGTTCTAGCAAGTACAAATGGTTTTTGGTTACATGGATGCATTGCATAGTACGGAAGAAGTGTAGGCTTTAAGAGGGCTTTAAGGAGGTATGGGCTCCACCCCCACCTCTGCGCATTGTCCCTGATAGGTGATTTTTCATCTCTACCTCTCCTGAGTCTTCAGTGTTCATTATGCTACTCTGTAAGGCTTTGTGTTTCCTTGGTTTAGCTCCTACTTATTTTTTTTATTTTTTTATTTTTTGAGAAAGCAGGATTTATTGAGAGGACAGAAAAGTTCCCGCAGTGAGAGGGGACCTGAAAGGGTTGCTCCTAGCTCCAACTTATAAGTGAGAATATGTGGCATCTGGTTCTCTGTTTCTGTATTCCTTTTTATAGCTGAATAGTATTCCTTGGTATGTATATATGCCACATTTTCATTATCCACTGATCAGCTGATGGATATTTAGATTAATTCCACATCTTTGCAATTGTGAAATGTGCTTTGATGAACATAGGAGTCCAGGTGTCTTTTTGGTATAAAGACCTTTGTTCCTTTTGGTAGATATCAAGTAGTGGGATTGCTGGATAGAATAGTAGATCTACTTTTAGTTCTTTGAGAAATCTCCACACCAATTTTCATAGAGGTCATACTGTTTATACTCTCACCGACGCTGTATAAGTATTTGTTTTTCACCACCTCTGTGCCTACATCTATTTTTTAAAAATTTTTTTAAGAATGGCCGTTCCGATTGGTCTAAGTAGCATCTCATTGTGATTTTAATTTGCATTTCCACCAGGGAAGGTTGACTCTCAACACTGGAGAAGAGTTGGCACCACACCTAAACAAACATCGTAACAAAACTATCCTGTCTCCCATCTAAGCGCCCATTTATCTTTTCTTTGAATAGGGGGAAGATCTGCCCACTAAAATATTGTGAAATTATTTAAATTTATCCTTACTTATTATAGAAGCTGTAAATAGGCAGAAATTAACAGACCTCCACCAGGGACAAACCTCTGATTTATACCCATTCGAATCACTTTTAAAATGTACGTGGGATCAACCTGCTTCTCTCATCTCCCACGCTCCTACTATCCTGGACCATGCCACCCACTGTCATCTCCTGTCTGCATTACTGTAATAGCTGTAATAGCTTCTTAACAGGTCTCCGGACTTTTGTATTGGCTTCCTTATAACCCATTCTCAACCCAGCAGCTGGGAGGCCAAGGAAGGAGGACGACTCGAGCCCAGAAGTTTGAGGTTACAGTTATGGTTACTCCACTGCAGCCTGAGTGACAGAGTGAGACGCCATCTCTAAAAAGAAAAGAAAAGAAATAAACAACCCTAGCCTGGTCACTCTATTAAATATTGTACCACCCCCCCACCTCCACACTACTGATCACCCTTAATTCACTCTACTTAATTTTCCAAGGTAACTTGTCACCTCCTGCCCTGCCTTATAACTTATTTATTATGTCTGTTGTTTACTATTTGGTCCTACCTGAAGGTCAGTTTTCCAGTGGTAGGATTCTTTATGTTGTTCACTAAACTATCGCATGTGCCTGAATCAATGTTTGGCAGGTGCCTCAAACATAGCTTTGAATGTATGACTGAATTGCCATCATTCATGCCTGCAAAGAGAATGCATATGTATTCTAATGAGTCAAAGGGCCTCTGACCATCTCCTCCCAATACTTTGGGTCTTTCTTCCTCTTAGGCAATCAGTCTGTGCTAGGTGCTGTGTAAGTGGTTCCCAAGTGCTACCTCATTTAATCCTTCAAGCAACCCTAAGAAAATAGGGACTGTTATTATTCTCACCTCCAGATGATGTAACTCAGGCCTGGGAAAGTTTAGGTCCTGCCCATGCTCACATAGCTGTAAAAAGATAGAGCCAGGACTGAAACTGAAATCTGTCTGACTCCTAAATTCCTGCTTTAAACCATAGGTGTAACACTTCACCCAGGGATGGAATTGCTCTCACTGTGGTCACTTATGGCAATTTCTCTATTGACATATTCATCTATTCAGCAAATATTTATTTTATTTTTTGAGTCAGGATGCCATTCTGTCACCCAGACTGGAAGTGCAGTGGCATGATCATGGCTCGCTGCAGCCTTGACCTCTTGGGCTCAGGCGATCTTTCTGCTTCAGCATCCTGAGTAGTTGAGACTACAAGCATGTGCCACCATGCCTGGATATATATATATTTTTTTTTTGTAGAGATGAGGTCTTGCTATGTTGCCCAGGCTGGTCTCCAACTCCTGGGTTCAAGCAATCTTTCCATTTTGGCCTGCCAGAGTTCTGGGATTACAGGTATGAGCCACCACACCCAACAACAAATATTTATTGAGCACTGAATAAGTGCTAGGTTCTTAGGATATGCCAGTGAACCAAACAAAGATCACTGAACTATCATTATATTAAAGTCTTTTTAAGAGATATGATTCAGGGCTAATATAGAAAGGAGGCCCGTCAGTCTCCTGGGGATATGCTTTCAGGGTCTTAGAGAAAGCTCTCCTTATACAAAATTGTTCTCCTTCACCCCAACTTGTCATGCCATCCTATTTGAAGTACTTGGTTTAATGATGCCTTTGATGAGACTTCAAAGTTGCAATAAAGTTCGCTTTTTTTTCTGTTTAGATTCATCTCTGCTTTATAAATGAGGAAACCAAGGTTTATGATGATTTTGAGACATTCTCAAGGTCAGTTAGTAAATAGCAGAGCTGAGATTTCTGGCTCCAGGCTTTGTGCTCATGACACTATAGTAAACATCAGAATAAACATGATGAACCAAGTGGAACGGGGGCAGGTTCTGGGTAGCCAGTCTACAAGAGGAAAGTTAGACCGGAAGCTAAGGGGAGTCTGGAAACTTCCATCTTCCCATGTGTTTTCCTGGAGCTGGACAAAAGGGGCATCTTGGAACAGGAGAAACAAGGGTAGGTCAGTACTCTTGCAGGCTGGTGGGTCTATCAGGAGAAAGAGGGCGGGGGCAGAGCTGGGAGCCCCACTGGGTACTGCTTGGAGGCAGCAGGATACCTGATTTTAAATTGAAGTACCTAGATTAATGGTACTTCTGGTGGTGAGTCTTCAAAGTTGCAACGAAGTCCATTTTTTTCCTGTTTAGGTTCATCTCTGCTTTATAGATGAGGAAGCCAAGGTTTATGATGATTTTGAGACATTCTTGAGGTCAGTTAGTAAATGACAGCACTGGGATTTCTGGCTCCAAATTTTGTGCTCCTAATACTGTAACAAACATCAGGAAAAAAACATGTTGAACCAAGTGGGATGGGGTATTTTTCTTTCTTTTTCAATTTAAAATTGTTATCTGGCAGTTCAAAGAACAAATTGATTTTCAGAGGGTACAGCCTCAAAGGAATCAGAGAGAGGTATAGAAAAATTCACCCCTAACTGGTCCATGGCCCTCCACCTTTCCTGGCGTGGGACAGCTGGACCCAGCAGAACTCAAGTTGCCATGAACTTCACTTCTGTTCATTTACATTTTGGTTTTTGGGTCTGTACTGGAGGAGAAAGACAGAAAGAGACAGGTTTTGGATTTTTTTTTTTAAGTTTCCAAACAGAAAAAAATGTACTTTATTGCCACCTTGAAATTTCACCAAAGGTATCATTAATCCGGGCACTTTAGATAGAATATTGGGATAAAGGAGGGTAATTTTGTATAAGGTGAGCTTTCTCTATGACCCTCTGTCATTTACTTTCCAAGTTAAATTCTCTGAATATCATTTTTCATATCTTTAAGAAGAAATTACCAATTCTTATAAGCATTAATTGACATCTATCAAGTACAAAGAACTATACACAGTAAGTGTTGTAAGAATATGGGGTCTGGCACATATAGTTGTTGGTAAGTAGCAGCTGTTATTATTGTTATTATTATATCAGTGTGCATAAGTAAGTCAATAATAAGTTTGTTGGAATGGTAGTAGTACAAATATTGTATCAGTTAGACTTCCAACCATGATTCAAGAGTATACATGTGGAGGTTTTTTTTTAAAATTTTTGAATTGGGGTCTCACTTTGTTGCCCACGCTGGAGTACAGTGGCACTATTATGGCTCACTACAGCCTTTACCTTCTGGGCTCAGGTGATCCTTCTGCCTCAACCTCCCAAGTAGCTGGGATTATAGGTGTGAACCACATCTGATTAATTTTTTGTTGTTGTTTTGTAGAGGCGAGGTCTTGCTATGTTGCCCAGGCTGATATTGAACTCCTGGGTTCATGCAGACCTTCCACCTTGGCCTCCCAAAGTGCTGGGATTACAGGTATGAGCCACCATGTTCAGCCCTATGTGGAGGTTTATTTGCCAGGGGGAAAGGTTGCTTTCATCTCTAACTAGAAGTACTACATCTTTCTACAGTGCTTATATGACTTCAAACAATCTTGGTCAACCATATCCTCAAGGAAAATTAAGCTGGCTTCCCTAAATGTCATTCTATTTCATGACCGTTAATATGGATTTGCTAATAATTTTGATCTGATAAAGAGTCAGTCAGTAGAAAATTAGAAATTTTAATGAAGATTTCTGTTAGCCATTCTTCACAAATAATGGGACTAATCTAATTCAAGATTCTTGGCAAAGCAATTCTCATTTCTAGTCTCACAAGTAATTATTATTTAGTGCTCATATCACTGTGTGTTTCTTAAATGTTTTCAATTTTTTTTTTCATTACTCCTTGGGAAAAAACCTCAAACTAGAAAACAAAACCCTCTGAGGTATCTTAGCATGTTAATCTCCATTTCACAGATGGGGGAATATGAGATAGTTCTTGAGAAAACACCAATCTATCCTGTTACGCTAACAAAAACCATGCAAGGTTCTTTCCTAAACAGTGGCCACAACCAGCACCTACTATTAAACAAGAAACATGTTTACACACACACACAAACACCTGGTAGAAAAGGTGCTCTTAGATCAATGCTTGCCATGCTCAGTGAAGAAAAAAAGATTCTCTGCATGACTTCTCTCCAGAAAATCCATGTGTTGAATGAACTCGGAAAAAAGACAGTGACTTCATTCCCTTTGCCACATTCCTGCCCTCAAAACCACCATTTGCCTCTTTGCCTTCTTCGTCTCTTTTAATTCAGAGTATCAGTCACCTTTTGCTGTGTAACACCACACGATTTCAGTTGCATGTGACTAAGCTTTGGCTCATGCACCTGTGGGCTGGCTGGCTGCATCTGCAAAACACTGAAAAGGCAGTGTCTACCCAGAGTTTGTTTTTCCTGTGACAGTTGCCTAAATGCAGAAGCTTAAAAACTTCAGGCATAAGCACCTTTTAAGCCTTTCCTAATAGTGCACCCCATTGGCCAAAGCAAGACACATGGACTGCCTCAGGGTTGAGGGGCAGGGTGCCCTTCTCCTCCCACCATGAACCCATAGCAAGGGTCTGGTATGTATTATGGGTGCGGTTGAAAGACAACAAAATCCTGCAAACACAGGCAGTATCTTCCTGTTTTCCTCTTGCCGAGTCCCTTTTCTGACTTGCCCTTTAGAGTGTAACAACATCTGTGAAATAGGGCCACAGTAAGATACAGTCTCAGCAAGAACATAATCCCTAAGGAAGTGCCAGGTTGAAATGTGACACCCAGGGAGGTTAACCAGGGATTTCTCACGGATGGTAGATTTGTGGCTGAAATAATTTTCTACCTCTAGATGTAAGCACTTTGGAATGTGACTTTTTAAAAAAATTGAGGTCTCACTGTCACCCAGGCTGGAGTGCAGTGGCATGATCACCACTGCCTCTGTCTTTTGAGCTCAGATGATCCTTCTGCCTCAGTTTCCCAAGTAGCTGGGACTACAGGGGTGTGCCACCATACCTTGCTAATTTTTCGATGAGGTTTTGCTACGTTGCCTAGACTGGTCTCAAACTCCTAGCCTCAAGTAATCCTCTCACTCAGCCTCCCAAAGTGCTGGGACCACGAGTGTGAGTCAGTGCACCCAGCCTTGTGATGTGACTCGAAAGATCTTCTTGTCAAGAGGTAGAGTCCATTTCCCTACCTCTAGAATCTGGGCTAACTAGTGACTTGCTTTGGCTAATAGCTTGCAGCAGACATGACAGCATGCCAATTCCAAGCCTAGTCATCAAAGGGCCTTCATTCTTCTATTCTCTCTTTGCTACTGCCATGAGAATGAGCCTGGGTTAGCTTGCTGAAAAGTGAGAAGACCAAATACAGCAGAGCCAAACCTAGCTGTCCCTACCGAAGCCATTATTGAACAGCCAGTCCATAGCCAACCTACCAGCTACTACCCACAGGAGCGTGCTCAGACCAACAAACTGCCTAGCTGACTTATAGGTAGGTGTATGTTGTTTCAAACCACAAAGTTTTGGGTGGTTCGTTGGGCAAAGAGACTAACAAAAACATTTTGGAACTTCCCACCTTGGGCTGCCTTGCATCACGGTATCACTCTCCCAGATCCTGCATATGCTTGGGACAGGGTGGAGGTGACGAATTATCCCCAGATGCCTCCCAGACCTGCACCCCCTCTTTCCACATCTCTTGACTTTTTTACAGTTCAACGTGTAGAGTGGGTAGCCATTTCTTTGGGAAGATTATGTGATTCTAATTGATTTTGGAGCATGTGATTACTGATACGAAAAAAAGAAAAGAAAAGCGTGCAGTGTTTTTTTGTTCAAGCTGTCAGATGCATTCCAATGCATTTCTGTAACAATGGTAATTAATCTTAGCTGGGTAGAAAATCCATTTTCTTTGAAGAATCAGTGAACTATAGAGAAATTTGTCAGTTTCCATCGTCTGGAATTTTACTTGCCACCTAGGAGGCATAATAATTTTATGCTGACAGCTAATATACAGAGAAACCAACCCAAGACAGAGAGAGCAGTGAGCACTGTTGTATATTTCTGTGAATATGTGATAACGGGATTGAAATCAAATAAAAAGGTAAAAGGCCTGATATGGAAGCTCCACTTTTTTTGTTCCCTTTCTTATTTTATTAGCACTAAGATGCAACATAAAAATAAGAATGTAAACAGATACGTGTGGGACTCGCAGTTCAAATTTTTGCAGTTATCAAACATATATAAGGACAAGACCTTTGGAGTTTGAGGTGTGAGCCACCGTGCCTGATCCGTGCTGCTATTATATACATGATAAAGTATTAATTCACTTTGAAAAGGTTCCTCAGTTGCTGGGGTGAATTTGCACAGTTCCAAGCATACTTCGCCTCATGTCCTGATGAACAGCAGAGACGTTATTCTTTTTTGTGGTATCAGGAGTCAGCATATGTAAGTACTGAATACATAAATCAATCCTTTAAGAGTAGCAAGACTCTTTGTAGGGGCAAAGAGAACACAGGGATCCAGGCTTTCTTGCCTATTGACCCTTGCTTATAAGTTTCCCTAATACTAAGCCTTTGCCTTAAAGTATCTCATGCGATGTTTTGTAATTATTTCTGAGCCCTGGAGCTTGACAGAGAGTTGATCACAAAGGGACTCACCTTGCATGACAATTTCTTTTTAAATGGCTCATTAAGGGGAAAAAAATAAATATTTCTACCAAGAATGTGAGTGCAGTAATTTTTTTTTTCTGTTTTGTTCATTTCTTTATCTCTAGTACCCAGAATAATACCAGGCACATAGTGGGAACTCAGTATGTATCTGTTCAAGAAGTGAAAGGAATCTGAAAGGGATAGAGACCAACACATGTAGGTGAATTCTTATACCAGCTGAAGAAACCCTGAATAATTACCTCTTCCTCAGATTCCTTGGCGGGAGTCTACTGCCTTGAGAAAGAGGGTTACTTATCAATTCTGAAGATAAATGTGCTTTATGCTTCCTTTCACTTTCTATTTATCTAAATCCCTTCTTCTCCTCTAACCTGTCCTTTAGGACTCAGGTCAAGTTCAACCCCAAACCCAACGTGAGGCCTTTGGCGATTACTCCTTTCTCATGAGCTGCTTCTTATCTGAACACTTAAGGTTGCTTACAATGCTTACTTTTCTGAATATGTGGGGTCAGATATGCCCGTGGGGTCATTCACTGTTTGATATGCCTGTCATGCAAACAAGTGGATATGTCTAGGGAACAATTGTATATCAGTGGATGGTGCTCAGAAGAGACAACTGGGCCAGGGGTGCACAAGTGAGTCACTAATATATGAGGGGTAATGAAGTCACAGAGGATGAGGTCACTCAGGGAGAATGCATAGAATGAGAAGAGTCAAGAGTGGAACAGCACTTCTCAAACTTGAATGTGCACAAGTATCATCTGAGGACCCAGCTAAAGTGCAGATTCTCACTTGGAAGGTCTGGGGTGAGGCCCAAGATTTCACGTGTCTCTTAAGCTGTCAGATGATGGCGAATCTGCTGACCCATGGTCCACTTGGAAAACCAAGGAGGTTGATGATTGAAACTTGAGGAACAATATCTTTTAAATAATAGGCAGAGGGGAAAAAAAGGCTGCCAAGAGAGTTTTAAAAAGTTTCAGTGATAGAAGAAATCAGGAGAGATATTGGAGTCATGGAGTCAGAGTGGAAAGATTTTTTAAGACAGAGGGTGTGCCCAACTTTGTCAGAGGCTGCTGAGAAACAACAGGGCAAAGAAAACAGGCTCTCTTGGGTTTTCCGGGAGGAAGTATCTGATAGTTTTAGCGCAGTTTTAATAGAGTAAGGAGGTTAGATTGCTTCAAAAATGTGCAGAGAAAGCAGGCATTAGTAATAATTGGATGTACAGGATTTGCAAGATGAAAGAATGGTGCATGTGTTTATCTGTTGAAGAGAAAGAGGAAGCAGAAAAAAAAAGTTAAACATGTGAGGTCATGTAGTGGGTGAAGCAATTCCTAAGAAGGTAGAAGGTGACTGAAATGAAACTCAGAAATAGGAAAAAAAAAAAAAAAAAAAAAAAAAAGTGTTGGGCCAAGTAGTGTCTACATCTGAAGGCTGAAGTAGGAAACTGAAGTTTAGGAGAATGTAGTTCTTCCTTTGAGACTTCCATATCTCTGTGAAGAAAGATTAGGGTTGCCCATGGAAAAATGATGTGGGCTTAAGGAAAATGGTGACGATGTATATTACGGTTGAGGAAAATTGGAAAGGGAATTGATCAGGGATAGGATTTATGTCTAGTACTGAATTTCCACTTGAGGTTTGAAGTCTTGACTTTATAATGCTACCAGTGCTCATGGTTATGTTGTTTTTTTCCAAGAGAGAGTTCAGCAGCCTGAGTATAAGTGCTGCACAGGTGATTAATAATTGTGTTTTTCCTAGGTGGGCATAATAGTCCCCAAGAGGTGTTTCAGATTCTTGGCATCCATGCTTGGGTGCACCCATACCCACATGTATATTGGAATTTGCCATTTGAAATCCTCAGAATGCAAGTTTTATTCCCCCCATTTTTCTGGTAAGTGGGTTTTGAATGTGGGTGATCACTCTGGTTCACAGCCAAAAGGGATATTAGGGAGCTTCCAGCAAAAATAAAAAGCTAAGATGCTTTATTCTCTAGTTCAAGTGTTTAATGTGATAGCCACTAGTCAGCCATACATAGCAACTGAGCATTTATTCACTTAAAATGTGGCTAGTCTGAATGAGGATGAGCCATAAGTAAGTATAAAATACACATGGGAATTCAAGACTTGATACTAATAAAAGCCAGCTAAATATATCACTAATAATTTAAAAATAGTGATTATTTGCTGAAATGATAAAATCTGGGGTATATTTGGTTAAATGAATAAAATATATTAATACCATTTTTTCAGCTTTTATTTTACTTTTTGAAATGTGGCTACTAGGGAATTAGGGTTTTTTTCCCCCTAGCTGGGGGTCTTACTCTGCCACCCAGGCTGGAGTGCAGTGGCAGAGATCACTGCAGCCTCGACCTCCTGAACTCAGGCAATCCTTCTGCCTCAGCCTCCCATGTAGCTGAGACTACAGACACATACCTGGTTCTTTTTTTGAATTTTTTTCTACAGATGAGGTCTCGCTGTGTTGTCTAGGCTGGTCTTGAACTCCTGGGCTTAAGCGATCCTCCCATCTCAACTTCCCAAAGTGCTGCGATTACAGACATAAGCTACTGTGCCTGGCTTCTGAATTTAAAATTTTGTATGAGGCTCACATGATATTTTGACTTTGATAATGCTATTCTAGTTTCTTCTCTTCTTTGGGTCAATTAATCTTTAAACTATGTTTCATTTCTGTTAGGTTAATCATTTTTCAATGGTATGGCTAATCCAAGTCTTTCCCTTCTACTTGAATTCAGATTATAGCTGAATTCACCATCTACTTTTTGCTTTGCTACTATTTGGGGGAGCAACATCAACTTGCAATTAATTTTCAGAGCCATTTACTCTCCTCAGTGTCTCCCCATTCATTACACCGATCCTGTGAGGTAGGTCTTGACAGAGAATGGAGAAGCAGAGATGTTCAGAAGTATATCTAAAGTCACATAAATCATAAGTCGTGGAGCTGGACTTAAGCCCACGTGCTCTGTATCAGATGGAGTGCTTTTGGCCACACATGACAGGATACCTGGCTAATGGCTTAAACAAGAAAGAATTTATATACAAAGAAGACTGGAGGCGAGTGGTCCCAGGTTCGTTCAAGAAGCTAGACCAGTGTCTCTGATCCTCTTGATCTTCCCTTCAAGATGGCCATAGCAGCTCCAAACATCCCCTCTTCACGTCACAGAATTGACAAGAAGGGAGGGAGGAGACACCTCATTCTCCCTCCCTCTTTCTCTCCTTTCCCCACCTTCTTTCTTCCTCCTTTCCTCCTCCCTCTTGCATCTCCTTTTCCATTCCTCCCCTCCTGCCTTTCTCTTCTCTTTCTTCATTTTTCTTCTTCCCTGCTTCCCTTTACCTCTCTCTCCCTCTTTTCCATCTTTGTCTCTCGTACATTCCTTCTTTATCCCCTTTCTTTACTCAGGAGCTACATCATTCCTAGAAATCATTCTCCAAATATTTCTCCCTGTATTTCATTGGCCAAAACTGGTTGCATTTTTACCTCATTACAGTTGCAGGAAAGGCTGGGAAAGCAAATATCTGACATTTTTAGTCTCTATAAATGGAGGCAGATTTTGCTGTAAAAGACGATAGTACTGGAAAGTGAATGTGGCATCTGTAGTCAACAGTGTCTTTTATGTCTCTGTACTCTTAATTTTATTTCATCAGATTTATTTATATTGCTCATAAATAAACATAGGAAGAGTTTATTCATTTATTTAGAAATTATTTATTGAATGGCTGCTCTTTATCAGTCAGTGTAGTAGTGTTCTGGGGCTAAAGATACTATTAGATGCGGTTTTTGCCTTTAAAGAACGCACCATTTGTGAAGAAAGGCAGGACCTGAATGAAAATACTTTTTTTGTTTGTTTGTTGGAGTCGGGGTCTCACACCGTTGCCCAGGCTGGAATGTAGTGGCATGATCACAGCTCATCACAGCCTCAACTTTCTGGGCTCAGATCTTCCACCTTAGCCTCCTGAGTACCTGGGACTACAGGTGCATGGCACCATGTCTGGCTAATTCTTTTTTGTAGAGATGAGGTCTTGCTATGTTGCCTACGCTGGTCTTGAATTCCTGGACTCAAGCAATCCTCCTTCTTTGGCCCCTCAAAGTGCTGGGATTACTGTGCCTGGTCCGAAAATACTTTAAATGTAAATTGACATATAAATGCGACTGTACTGGAAAATGAGCTATAGGAGTTTAGAGTAAAGAAACAAACACCACCTCCAGCTGTTGTTTGGTTTTTAAGAACTAAAATGAATGTATCACCAATTCAGCATTCTGCTAGGAAGTCTGGATGCAGTATGTTGCTTGGTAATGACGCAAATCTCCTGCAGTATAGGTAAATATACAGATTGCTGGAATCCCCACATTTTGTAGAAAGTGGTAGACAATGAATTGAAAATCTGGTGGCTAAGTTTGTGTGCATAGTCATACTGAGCCAAAATCAAGATATTAGACTTTTTTTTTTGACAATAAACCATTCTCAGGAACTTTAAGTTGTCTTGGTGAATATTCACATTGAACTAGCCAATTTTGGATCACTGTGTTAGTCTTGCTGGTTAATATATGACCATAGTTTCTGTTCTTTTTCTTTAATACTATATCCCTTTTGGTACCCTGTGGCCGGGATGCCTATCAATGGGGCACAATCAAAATTAGTGACTGGACTGTACAGTTTTTGGAGCAAGGTTTCAAGCCGATAGAAGGATGGACTCAGAACATCCGTGTTGTCATTTCAAATCATTGCAGTCTAACATGAGAGTCTTCTGGATAAGATAGATCTTCTCTATGAAAAAGAGAAGAGGCAAAAATTCTTTATATCATTTCCCACTTAGAGAATATTCTTCAAAACCCCATAACTTGATATTGTGCATTGCGTATAGTGGGGATCAATAAATGTTTTAAATGAATGCTTGTTTCCTGAAGGCGTCTAGAAAATTATTAAAAATAGTCTCAAATTTGAACATTTTCCTAAGTGGACACTAAGGGCCTTAGAGCTAATGAATATTACATTTGTAATACAAATACATTGAGAAGTGAAACAGAGTTGCTTTAAAAACTTTTAAAAAACGTATTATGAAATAATTAAGACATAAAAAGTATAAAGTCTAGCATAATAAAGACCTTTGTGCTCTCCACCTAGCTCAACAGAAAATAAAATTTGCTTTTAAGTGAATATTTACTCTCTTTCATAGATAAAAATTAAAATGTCAAGTATAAATCCTGACAATAAATTAGGAATTAAATTAATAGAAAAGACCTATTTTTCTCTATATTTATTCTTAACAATGAGCTATTTACTTATTCTTTTTGAGAACTTTATTTCTTCTGTAGGAATAATACTAGTACCTTACAAAAAATGAATAGCACAGAGAAAGAAACAAGCATCTGAAACTCTGTAATTAAAAAATAATTACAGATAACTTTTCAGATATTTCTTATGCATCATTTGTGGAAATATCTGTATGTATATATTTTACATGAATGGGCTTATACTATTCATTCTGTTCATTCGTTGCTTTTTTTTTAACCCTATAATAAATATGTGGTGGGCATTTTTGTATCTAAAAAAGGAAAAGATCTACAACTTTGTTTTGTTTTGTTTTGTTTTTTTGAGTTGGAGTCTCCCTCTGTTGCCTAGGCTGGAGCACAGTGGCACACTCATGGCCACCGCAGCCTTGACCTGCTGTGCTCAGGTGATCCTTCCACCTCAGCCTTCCAAGCAGCTGGAACTACAGGTGCACGCCACCATGCCTGAATCATTTTTAATTTATTGTAGAGATGAGTTCCCACCAAGTTGCCCAGACTGGTCTCGAACCCTTGGACTCAGGCAATCTTCTTGCCTCGACCTCCCAAAGTGCTGGGAATACAAGCTTGAGCCACCACGCCCGGCCTACGACACATTTAACAGATGTAAAAGTTTTAATTTTCTTATATCATAAGGTGCTTAAAACAGTCCCTATTTATGGATATTTACATTTCTAATTTTTATATATTGTAATCAATATGTGGATAAATATTCCTGTGTATAGTTTTGTTTTTTTATCTTGTTAAATATTTACTGGGGTAAATTCTTTTTTATTTTTTATTTTTGAGGTGGAGTCTCACTCTGTCACCCAGGTTGGAGTGCAGTTGCATGCTCACAGCTACTGCAGCCTCCACCTGCTGGGCTCAGGTGATTCTTCCACCTCAGCCTTCCAAGTAGCTGGAACTACAGATGTGTGCCATCACACCCAGGCAATTTTTAAATTTATTGTAGAGATGAAGTCTCACCAAGTTGCCCAAGCTGGTCTCGAACCCCTGGGCTCAGGCAATCCTCTCGCCTCGGCCTCTCAAAGTGCTGGGATTACGGGCATGAGCCACCACTCCCAGCCTGGGTAAATTCTTAAAAGTGGACATGGTAGATTGCACCAGTGATTGCCATCAGCATTCTCCCACTGTGAGCGGATGTGTGTGTCCCATTCCTAGGCTCATGTGACTTGTGCTGGCCGTTGAGATGTTAGAAATGTAATTCAAGCAGAGTTTGATAAGTGCTTTTGCAGTTAGGCTTCTACCGTTGTCCTGAGAAGGATATTCCTAGCTGGCCTGCTGGTTCCAGGAGAACAAAAAAAAGCAGAATTGCCCCAGCTAAGTTGATTCAAGAAAGTTCTAACTAGATCAGAGCCCCCTACCCCACCCACAGACACTTAAGTGAGCCCTACAAGATTAGCAGATCCACAGAGCTAGCCCACAGGCATGTGAAGACTCAACATTTTTTTTTTGTATGCCAGTGAGGATTTGTGTTTTTTTGCTGCACGACAATAATGTGGCAATAGACAATGGATACAGAAGGATTTGATGAACTTTTAATCGGTGCTTGTATTGATTTGTATTGTTTTAAGCCTCAATATATTTTTCTGGAATTTTTTTGAGGTAATAAATGCAATAGTGCTGGAATGACGATATATATCCATTGTAATTAGACAAAAGTAAAAGAAAAAACAAGCAAAAACCTTGGTAGGTTTAAGCCTGATTCTAAACTTGACTCTTGTTTTGCATTTATCTTGGCTTTAAATATATGTATGAAAATATTTTCAGTAATATAAAGAAGAGTAGTTAATTATTCATTTACAGAAAGAAAATACTAAAAACAAAAAAATTGACCAAATTGATGGACCAACTTTATTTATCAAGTTGGCTTGAAAAATGTTAATTTTCTTATATTTTAATATACTTTCTTATATTTAAAAATTTTTTTGACATAGGATTTATTGAAGCTTCTTCAACTTTTTCAAATGCTGTGTGATTTAGTTTCTGACCACAGTCAGTGAGCATTATTTTCAATAAACTTAGGGTCATGGCTCTGGATCTTATTATCAATAATTACTAAAACTCTTATTTGCCAATACCGGGTTTCTTTATTGGTTCTGGCCTCACTTTTCTAGCTGTACAACCATGGGCCCATATTAATATTTATGCCGAACTAACAGAAGTTTTTGTCCATTCTCTTTTAGACTTTAAAATGAGATAATTAGTCCCTATCAGATAAGCAGGATTAAATTTCATTGCATATTCAATTCAATTATTTTAGAAATCCAGAGATAATCCCCAAACCTAATTTGAGTGATTAGTATCCCCGTTTTCCACACCAAGCCATCCACCCAGAATGCAATAAAGGAGTACGGTGGACATTTTATTTTTTTTCTTTTTTGAGTCGGGGGTCTTCCCCTGTCACTCAGGCTGGAGTGCAGTGGCACAATCACAGCTCACTGCAGCTTCAGCTTCTTGGGCTCACACAATCCTTCTGCCTCAGCTTCCAGAATAGCTGGGACTACAGGCATGCACCATGCCTAGCTAACTTTTGTATTTTTTGTAGAGACGAGGTCTGGCTATTTTGCCTAGGCTGGTTGTGAACTCTGGGGCTCGAGCAATCTTCCTGCCTTGGCCTCCCAAAGTGCTGGGATTACAGGCGTAAGCCACCTCGCCCAGCTGACATTTTAGTTTTACCCTCTCGATCCTTCTCAAACCTGTTACTTTTTTGCTGTCTTGATTCTTTCTTTCTCATCAGTCCTGTCTCCTGGCTTCTTTGCCTTCCCTTATCCAATCTGCATCTCATGTATTTTCCCTTCAACCATATTCCTCACCTCACCAAGTTCCTTTATCTGCTTATCCTTCCCCTGCACTCGCCATGGCAGCCCTTAACCCAGAGCCACCCAGTTGCCCACAGGAAGATCTCGCTGAAGGGCACGTCCACCATTCCCCTCGGGCCCTCGCTTTCATCTTATGCCCAGTGCTATTGACAGACGACCAGTTTTGAAGAGACGATAACAGTCATCAGAGCAGATATATATCTCTCAACTTTCTTTGTTCCTAATCTTCACAGCTCTAGACTTTTTTCCTCCCATCCACCTTCTATACTATCACTGGTTATTTTTCTTAAAACATGACCACAGTGCTTTACTGATTAAAAACACCCAAGGAGGCCAGGCGTAGTGGCCTATAATCCCAGCACTTTGGGAGGCCGATGTAGGAGAATCGCTTGAGCCCAGGAGTTGGAGACCAGACTAGATAATGCAGCGAGACCTCGTCTTTACA
Organism: Tarsius wallacei; assembly: GCA_963574415.1. Classification (NCBI taxonomy): domain Eukaryota; kingdom Metazoa; phylum Chordata; class Mammalia; order Primates; family Tarsiidae; genus Tarsius; species Tarsius wallacei. Next base: position 13,003 of record CAUYQG010238776.1, on the reverse strand, counting down.
AAAAAATAAAAAAGCTAGCTGGGCATGGTGGTGCATGCCTGTAGCCTCAGCTACTCAGGAGTCTGAAGCAGAAGGATCACCTGAGCCCAAGAGGTCGAGGCTGCAGTGAACTGTGATCATGCCACTGCACTCCAGCTTGGGTAACAGAGTGAGACCCTGACTTAACACACACACACACACACACACAGACACACACACACAGACACACACAGACACACACACACACACACACACACACACTACCTGATGGATCTCATCTGCCTATAAATTCTGGGCATAGCATCCATAGCTTTGGCAATCTGGTGGCCATCTATTTTCTAGATTTATTTTCTGCCTCTCAGCTAGGAGTGAGTGAGAGGTCACTGGAAGCTAGAGGGGACTGAGGGGGCAACCAGGATAGAACTGGCATCAGTCAAGTCCAGGCGACTGTGGCAATTTGTGAGATTCCAGGCAGGCAACTTGTTCCAGGGTCTCCACTCTGAAGGAATAAGGAAGCAGCTTGAAAGAGTAGGGAGATATCTCAGGGTCAGCTTCCCTTAACGCGGAACTTGAGAGGTAAGCTTGTGTAAAGTCAGTTTCTTTGGCAATATGATCCCAGGGAGCAGGGGTGGAGAATGGGGGAATGAAACAGGAAAAGCCAATGCAAGGAACCATTACTGAGTCAGCCCAGTGCCAGAAGTGTCTAACGTTGGATCCAGTGGGACCTTATTAGTATGTAGCCTCATGAAATGAATCGTTTGCTTGGGGAACGTAAGATGGGAGACTTGACTCATTGGCTCTGTCCACCGTGATCAAAGACGGCTTCACTGATGTTGACCCCTTGAACATTTGGATGAAGAATGCATGAATTCCAGGTGATTTGGAAGACACCTTGGGCCGGCCTCAAAGGAATCCCTGGGTCCCTAGTCTAGATTAAGGCAAGGTGCAGTTCGTTTGTCCTGGTGCAAAAGAAGCGAAAGTCAAATTCTGCATAAAACTAGGATGTGCAGCAGTGGCTAAAGTAAGAGATGGAACCCAGAAGACTTTTATTTATTTATCTATTTATCTATCTATCTACTTATTTAAATATCTTTATAATGGAAGTTCATTGGGAACATAAATGTGACTCTTTAGTGTGGTATTCCCTTACCATGCAATCTATACTTCAGTCACCACAGGACTTCCCACCCTCTACAAATTTCTGCTTTGCTTCTTTATTTTATTTAAATAAATTATATTATGTATATGTGAGGTGCACAACATGATGTTATAAGACATATATAGTAAAATGGCTATTCTAGTGAAACAAAAAAGAACATTTGTTTTCTTCACTAACATAATATCCAAGGGTCAAGGAGTGAATCTTGTTTTCCACTTTACCTGCTGACACTAAAACTGTCTTGAATAGATGCTTAACAAATACACATTTCATGATGTTCTTTCACATTGATATTCCTATCTATCTTTTATAGCACAGACTTGTACTTTCTCATTTTCTCATTATTTTAAAAGACTTACTGTCTCATTATGTTTTATGCATAATTACAAATGTGAACCATTCTTTGTGCTCTAAAATAAATTCCTCAAGTCAGGGAAAAATAAAATGTCAATTCCTGGCCTGTTCTTTTCTGAGGAGTATGTAGTATTTTTCCATGGAGGTAAGAAATTATTTCCATTGCAGAAGACTGATCCACATATATTAGCATGATTGTCTCCTAATCTCTTCTATTCACCATCATAATCCAAGTAAGATTTTTTAAAATCTCTTTGTTGCTGGGCTTGGTAGCTCAGCCTACAATTCCAGCACTTTGGAAGTCTGAGACAAGTGGATTGCCTGAGACTGTGGGTTCGAGACCAGCCTGGGCAACTTGGCAAGACCTCATCTCTACAAATAAATCAAAAATTAGCCAGGCATGGTAGCATGTGCCTATAGTTCTGATTAATTGGAAGGCTGAGGTGGAAGGCTCACTGGTTGACAATGGGATGGCCATGAGCATACCACTACACTCCAGCCTGGGTAATGGATTGAGACTCCAACTCAAAAAAAAAAAAAAAAAAAAAAACCTCTTTGCACTTAATTTACCTTCACTTTCCCCCTAGTTCCTCCCAATACTGTTTCTGAAGAATACTGTAAAAAATGAAATTAATTTCTATAATCTTGTATTTTTAGCATATAAAGCTCAGTTTTCAAAAAATATCATATCAACTCTTTCTCAGTTTGAAAGTTGCTACAGTATTTTCATATATATATATATATTCACTTTTTTAAAAGAGAGTTGTGTGATTTTATTTCTACTTCACCACCCTTCATATAAAAAATCAGATAATCACATAGGTGATTAGTTATTGCTATTTAGTTCCAAGAAAGAAACATAATTTCAGCCTAGAGAGGAATATATTGCAAGAATATTGAGTGAGAGGTTTTTATGTAATTTAAGGTCAGGTAATCTATATGAACTAGGAAAAAAACTTGATTTCTTATTTCAAATTTCTCTTTTCTAATGCTTTCCTACATGTCCTTCAATTTCTGTGTTTTTTCAGTAGGTTCACTTTCTCTGTTTTCATGTACTACAATAAACAAATATGGCCTCTTGTAGCTTTAAAATTTATATACTACAACTTAGTTCAACTAGATAGATTTTGCTCTGTTTCACCATTTAATCTGTATATTTCCCAGCAGAGGCTAGATAAGTGTGGGTCATATGCCTACCATGGTACTCTTAACATGTCCCTTTCAACAATAACTATGTGGATGAAATTTGAATGAAGAATATTAATTACAGATGGATGAGAAGGCAGATGAATATGTAGATATATCACCATGATCTTATTACAGTTATAGTTAGGCAGATATATAGAATTAATTTTAAGTAAAATGTTCTCTATGTTGATACATTTTATTTTTCCATTATCCTAATATACTTATGGTACATGTGCGGATTTCAGGAATCAGAAAAATTTTTAATCTATGCTATGAGGTACTTTGAAATTGTTTAACATAAAAATTTACCTTGGTTTAATGAACATATTTATGAAATGTTTAACATTTCAACTAATTATTTTTTAAAACATTTTTAAGCTAACATCAAAAATGTTAATGACATTTTGACGTATATGAAAGGAATAGTTTTAGACACGGTATATCTCCTCAAAGGGAGAAACTAATCCTCCCAGAAATACACAGTTTTGCCATATTCTTGAATATTTTATTTTCATGATTTCAACCACAGATAGTCTAATGCATATATAGCCACGATTCTCTGGTCTTTTCCCTTTTCTGGTCTTTGCAACTTTCCAATAATCTTCAAATGATATTAGCATATATGATTTTATGTGAAAAATGTAATTAATCTTAATCTAAGGAGAATTTGCATATTCTTAATGTGAACAATTGTATCACAAATATGCACATTATAAATGACTTATGTCTTTGAGAATCTGATCAATCTCACTTACCCTGATCCCAGAAAATTCATAGTCAATATATTTCACACTGTTTGGGGAGTACGTAGATCCCTAAAGGTAATCTATGGATCCTAGAAATCTACACAGCCCAAATTAAGATCTCTCACATGTGCATGATGCATACAAAGGACCTAGCATCATTTTGGAGACTATAACATTGCTTCACTCCTTCACTGTTAAAATTTCAGGAAGAAGGCTACCTCTTAAAAGCTATTATTATATTCCATACAATTATGAGATCAATTGTTGTTTATCTCTTTTTTTGAGTGAAGATAAAATACGTATGCAAAGGCACAAATCATTTCAATATCTAATTATCCTTTGGTGTTAAGTGGCCTTATAACACATGATGTGACACTTTTATGGAAAGAAATGCTTGCTACATATAGTCATTTTTAATAAACGTGATGAAAATCAAATGATTATCTTTTTTGACAAGGCAAAATGGTATATTCAGTACATTGCCTGGAGATGCCTGCTAGTGTGAAGATCAATGTGATGCAGAATTGTTGACTTTTGTTTTAGTAGAATAATGCTTTAAATAAATATAGAATGTCTTAAAATATATACATACCTTTCATTCACTTAAAGTAAAATGAATTTTCCTCTTGAAATAAAAATGGATTACTTATTTATATTTCTTCCTTGCCATAAATTGTTTATTAATTTGGAATTGATTGGAGTTGCTTAGATATTAGTAAAAGACCAATATGTCAGTTTGACTAACAATTTAGATAACTTCAGACAATTTGTGAACATTTCAAACTACAAGGTAACTCTGCAATAATGTAGATAACAATTTGTGTCCAATCATATATCTTTAAAAATGAATTAATTTGTTTCTGAGAAAATGTAGAACTTATACTTGGGAAGTACCTCACTTAATTTGCAAATGAATGTTTTCAATTCTAAGTACTAGCCAGTCTATTTTGGTCTTTTGGGAAAAATTCTGTCCGGTCAATTATGCAACATTTGGTCATGAAAAGAAAAAGCCTTATAAAATAACAAGCCACGCAAGTAAAATACTGATGAGCAGCTATTATATTGCTTTTCTTCATTGATGTTATTCTAGTAATTTTGTCCTTGTGTTTAAGATGGTTAACCTGGCACTTATTATGATAACAGCATATGCGAATAAAAGAATAAATTACCAAGTGCATGATTCCTATTGATGTAAGCATTTGTTCTCTATCAGCAATATGCCTGGTAACAACAGTCAGACAATGCTCTTTACCTTCCAAATTGAACACTGCACAGTGCCTGACTTTAGATATAATTACTTCACATAATTGTTTCTGTCAAGAATAAATGAAGCCTTAAAAGAACAATGCAATCATTATAAGTGTAGCATCTTAAGATATATATTATACTGGGCCTTTTCCTGGTAGTGTTTTCTAGGTTAAAATTAATGACTAAAGATTCTTAACTTGCACATCTTCAGTCATCAAAAACAGATATCCGAGCACCTAAACTGTCCATGGGTGATTTTAAATCCACTCTTGTTGCTCAATGAAAACCAAAAAACAACAAAAAAAAATGAGTATAGATTTTTAGTTAATTTGTTCAGTCCAAATGAAACCATGTTGAAGATGCAGAGGAAGAATAAAATATGGGGTTGACATCTCTATATTTTTCCACCAAATAGTGATATTTTGCAATAATAAAAATTGCATTTCTTTGCATCTTGGGCTTCACATTATTGTTAATGCTTTGCCTTAGAATTTTTTATCTTTAATGTAGTTACATATCGTATTTTCAGATTTAAATCTATTGAATGGAAGAAACTATAAGACAGATTGTGTGTGCATATTAACCTCAGACAATTATAACTGCATAAACCAGTAATACACAACATTTTTTCTGAAGCGGTAAAATACAAAGATCATCAAATTCACTGTGCTTGGTAGCATTTTACATTATTTAATCTAAAACAGGAAATGAATCAAGCCAAAAATTTTGATTCTCCAACATAAGGCATTTCTATGCCATGTATTTCACATATATTTATATATATGTATTCATATATATGTGAATTTTCCAATCTATTATTTAAAATAGATATTGAAAAATATATTTGTAGGCCGGGTTCGGTGGCTCAACCTGTAATCCCAGCATTTTGGGAAGCCAAGGAGAGTAAATTGCCTGAACCCACAGGTTCAAGACCAGCCTGGGCAACTTGGTGAGACCTTGTCTCTACAATAGATAAAAACTAAGCTGTGCATGGTAGCACTCACCTGTAGTTCTGGTTACTTGAAAAGGTGAAGTGGAAGGATTGCCAGAGCCTAGCAAGTCGACACTGGGGTGGTCGTGAGCATGCCACTGCACTCCAGCCTGGGTGATGGAGTGAGACTCCAACTAAAAAAAAAAGAAAGAAGGAAAAATGTATTGGTAAGTTTATTTAGTGCCATAGAAGAAAATATAAGGTGCTCCAAGAGTTAAATAATAAGGGGGACTTGAACTATTTTGGAAAAGAGGTTGTCAAGACTTTCTTAGGAACAAGAGTTAATTTGAGATGAAAGGTCAAGTGCTGTGATATGAATGATAGGGCTCCCTCCAAAAATTCACATTAAAACTTAATCCCCAATGCAATAGTACTAAGAGACAGGACCTTTTGAAAGTGAGTCCACCTCCATGAATGAATTAATCTCCCTATAAAAGAGACTTCAGAGAAAGATCGCCTCTTTCCTTTTACTCTTCTGCCATGAGAGAACAGTGTTTATTCTCTCTTGCCTTCAATTATTTCCATCCTGTGAGGACACAGCATTCTTCCCCACTGGAAGATGCAGCAATAAGGCACCATCTTGGAAATGGAGACCAGGTCCTTACCAGACACCAAGGCTGTTGGCATCTTGATCTTGGACTCAGCTTCCAGAACAGTGAGAGATAAATACCTGCTTTTTATATATTTTCCAGTCTTTGGTATTTTGATACAGCAGCACAGATGAACAACGACAATAAGGGTTAACTAGGTAGAGTGGTAGAAAACATTTTAGGGATCAGCAAGTATTCATATATTGGTCAGGCAGTGGAGGAAACATGAAGATGAAGAATGGGAGAGAGAGTCTTCATGGCTTGAATGGGAAAACAGATAAGCGAATGGCATAAGAAAGGGTTATGGGCAGACTGAGGTCATATGCATGAACTTACAAGTTACCTTAAGGGAAAATTTAAAATAGATTAAAGAAATGGAAGTATTTTAAGTGAAAGATTAAAATATTTATATTAGTATTTTTTAAAGGTCCACTTGATTCCAATGTAGATGAACAATTGAGGGGAAGGGGGTGTGCCAATTTGTTTGTTGGAAAGGAGCTAAGAGCTGTTGCAGTAATTGAAGCCAGTATGACAGGGAGGTATAGATAGTGTGGATAGAGAAAAAAAAATATTCAACGTACGTTTAGTAGAAAAGAAATAGAACAACGTGATAAGTTAAAAGTATGATGAGTAAAATAGAAAGGTACACCAAAGATGTCTTCCGGGATTCTATCTTGTACAGCAGTCCAACTCAGAATACAAAGATTGACAAAGACTAAGTAAAAGAACAGGATTGACTGGAAGTGATGGCTCAAGCCTGTAATCCCAGCACCTTGGGAGACCTAGGTGAAAGGATTGCCAGAGTCCACAGGTTCGAGACCAGTCTGGGCAACTTGGCAAGATCTCATCTCTACAATAAATCAAAAAATTAGCTGGGTATGGTAGTGTGCACATATAGTTCCAGCTACTTGGAAGGCTGAGGAGGAAGAATCACCTGAACCCAGCAGGACAATGCTGGGGTGCCATGAACGTGCCACCGCACCTCAGCCTGGGCGATGGGGTGAAATCCCCAACTAAAAAAAAAAAGAAAAGGATGACCTTTGGATGCATGGAAGACAAGAGCTCTTTGAGGCATCCACACAGAAGAATTGAGAAAGCAGTTAGTTAGATATGCTGTGGTTCTCAGAAGAGATTTCTGAACAGGAAATACAGTTGAAGTCTCTAGAGCATAAACAATATTTGAAGACATGCATATGGATGTGCCTTGAGACAGCATCAAGTAGGGAGGAGAAGACTCTAGAGCCGGGCTTTGAGGACTCCCAGGCACGCCTCATTCACATGATGTCCTGAACTACATCTTTCCTTAGGAAACAGAAGATGGGCAAGGAAATGTCACTGCTTCTCAAATGTTCAAGAGCTGACCCAGAATAAACATCTGTTTGAAAATTTAACAATTGATGTCTGTAATCTATACTAAGCCAGTAATCTAGAACTGATGACACCTCTGAGGCCATATGTCCCATAGCTAATTATTTCACATCTACTGTACCTTCTTTGAAAAGCCCTCATGTAACCTCCAGAAAGTCTCACACTAGATTCAAAACTTTATTATCACCCCCCATACCTCACTCCCTCAAAAGCTTGAAGACTTTTAAATCACACTATTTATTCATTCAAAATAAATAAATAGTGTGATTTAAAAGTCAAAATACATTTCTATTTATTTTTTCAAAATGTATAGTTGCAAATACTGCCTAAAGTCTGGGTTCTTAACACCCAGAAAATATCAATCTAAGGTAGCAGATAAATGCTTTCTAACTGTAAAAGACGTAACTTTCTAAACTCCTTTTCTTCTTTGATGCTGTTAATCGTTTCCTCTTTAAAACATTCTGTTTGACCTCCTCTTTAGTAACACCAATATTCTCTTTTCTCTGTTTTTGTTTTGCTTTGTTTTTATTTTCTCCTTTACTGAATTTTTTCCTTTGGCTCCTTAAAATTTGTAAATTTTCAGTGACTTGTCTTTGGTTCTCTTTTCTCTTAATATTCTCTTTTGGTGATATCACTCATTCTTCTAGCTTTAACCATTGCCTGTATATAAATGACAACACGTAGATGAAAGGACAGTGTAGTAAAAAGGCACTAACGAAGACAATAATAAAAGGCAAGTAGTATTTTTGTTGCTCCTAGTTGAGATATCAGAATTGCCACTTCCTGAATAAATGCAGAAAGTTTTTAATGTCCACTAGAATCAATCTCTTCATTAATAAAATAAAGTTTCTATAATATCACATTATGAGAATATAATGAATTTTTCATTGATTTTATAAGAGCCTAAAATGGCCCCTAGTACTCACTCAACAAAGGATTCTTCTTCCTATTACTAAACCTAACTTTTCAACCCAGAACCCTATGTATTCTCAATCAACATATGCAGTTGCCTGTTTGACGTCTTCATTTGGGTGGAAATACAAATGATGAATCATCAACTTTTCTCCCACTAACTCTTTTTTCCCAATCTTTGTCTCACCTACTTGCACCCTTGTTTTCCAATTTCCTTCCAGTTTCCTAAACCAAATTCCAGAAAAATATCTTAAAATCATCTAATTGGTCACACTTCAACCCAATCAGCTATTTTGTCTTATTATCAAGCCAATTCCCATCAATTAGTCTATCTTTAATCAGTCTGCTGACTGATTTGCTTTTATCAGAAATATTCTTTGCAACCGGCCTTAATTTATTCTGGTGGAATCATATTTCTGAAAACACAATATGCCATGAATCTCTCTACAAAAAAGGAGTGCTACATTCTATGTCACCTTTTGAAATCTTAGTTCTTACCTAATTTTACAACTTCCTCTCTCCAAACTCTACGGTTATCTCTAGCCATCCTAAAATATGTGAAATTCTAAGTCCTGGTGCAGACTTTTAAGCCTCTATTTTTGTCTGTCCAGTATAGTCACTCCTCACTCACTCTACTTTCACCCATTAATGAAATTTCAACTTTTCTGACTCATCTTCATCCTGATCAAGATTCAAACCATAGTGTTTCCTTAACAAATTAAATTGTTCTGCACTAGAAATATTTGCTTAAAGATTTTCCCCCTACTTGTCTACCTTGCCCTTAATGTTTTGCTCTTGAGTTATTTTTAAAGTTCTAAGAACATACTAGATGTCAAAACTCTGCTTTTAATAAATTAATTTAGAAACTGGTTTATTCATAAAATTGTAAGACCTTTTCTAGATTGTATTTTCTCATGCTAAAGTGTGTTTTCCTTTTATTATTTTAATTTATTTTTACCAATTAAAAGTGTTGGCCTTGGAGCCAGAATAATTGGAAACAAATCTCACTGACTACATGCGTGACACTTATCAAGTTAGGTAGCTTTTCTATGACATGAAAACTGCAGAACTGGAATAAAGAGCTCTATAGGTGCTTATATAATTTTTAAAACAGAACCTAGAATAGTTAATATTCAATAGTTATTGCTACTATTATTATTACTATCTTCAACACTGTTGCTAAAAAATAAAATGTTGAAACCAACGTAGTTCCTACAACTCACATTTCATTTAAATTCAAAAGAAATGGCCTAGTTATTTGCTAAATTTTTATCCACAAGGCAAAGGACTTACATGTTTACTTAAGCCATGGTCAATATTTGTATGATGTCATTTGGAATCTTAAAATAATTAAAGCAATTTTAAAAACATATTATCAGGTGCTACCAAATGTCTTCCAATTTCTTCACGACAATATACCAGAGAACTAATCTAATCTAATCTGATTAATAGATTATATTTATTTAATAAACAAATTTAATTAAAACATTCTGGAAATGTCTAGTACTTTTACATGAAGATTGTTAATGCCTACAAATAGGTTCAGAAAAATAAGCTCATAGTCATGGTTCTTGATGTTTTGAGCCTCTCAATGAGTAAATGATTTAAGTTTACATCATTCCATCAAAATGATCATAGATGATGATTATAATATTCCCCCTATTTATTTCTAGAAATAAATAGCTCATTGCTCAGAAAATCCATCTGGAAATAAGTGAATGAGCTATATAATCAGTTGATTTGAAAGGCAAATACAACTTTGGGAAGTAAAGAAGCCACAATGCTTACCTATACATGATGGTTGATGATTGAACAACCTGAAATATTTTACATATATACAGAACACAAAGAGGCCATTGTTCAATCCTTAGGTAAAATCAAAGCTTCCAAAAGTCTAAATCTTGACTTCACAAGCAGATTTTACTAAGAAAAACAGACTATTTTATTGGATCCAAAATTAGATTGGTAGACATTATGTTTTCTTGGAAGAAAGCCTAATGGGCATGATATAGGTGGAAATATAGTACCATAAAAATGCCAGACTGATTATCTTTGTATATGACATATTTATGAGCATTGACTTGCATACAAATTGCATACAAATTTAATTACGACGATTGATATGTAGTATAATCTTAAAGGTAACAACTCTTGAATATTCTTTCTTTCTGACATTTTAGTTAGTGGCTATCCTCTATATTTGGAGTTGTCATTGTGCAAATATTGGCAAGATATGGTTTTATCTAAATGTAAAATATAAATGACCCTGACTTTTAACAAATGACATCTATATTATGAAATTTGCAGAAGTAACAAAGCTTCCTGTAAGATAAAAGATGAGGTGGTTTTTTAATGGTGTTGAGTGTTAATAAAATAACATTAATGCTTATTTTTATGCATTCCAAGAGTTAAGAGTTAGAAATCACCTTTTCATTTTAAAAACAACAGCAGTGCTACTTGGTCTTGGAATATGATTTTTTTTTTTTTAATGCCACAGGATGAGCCCTTCATAATCTAACATTTTAATCATTTCAAGGTGATTTGCTTTTACTGTGAGAAACCCTGTGTTGGCACTTTCCCCACACGTTTCCTAAACATAATCGCATATTAGTTGCAATTTTCTCTGCAACATAAGACTTAATTATGCTAAGGATAAAACTTCTTTTTTAATAAAAGGGGTAAAATACCACAGATATCTAGTTTGAACTAATACTGAGATTGGAAACTCATTACCACTAAAAATGTCAGTTCTGATGAAGCATTAAAAAAAATCCAAGAATCAAATTCTAAATGTCTTTACTAAGCTGTTTTATGGTAGCGTGTACCATTGGAAATGTGATGAGTCTTCATGTAAAAATGCTGATTTGAATTAGATTTAGAATGTATGTCATCCTCAATTAGCCTTTCCTTCATCAAAATGATCTCACAAACACAGAGAATGAATCTTTATTTCCTCCTTTGCACATGGGAGGTCATTTGTCAGATTTAATATACTTCTACCTATGTCTTCCTACATGCTTGGAGTTCAAGATGGATGGGCATGGACTTCCAGAAAAAGTTTTTAGCTTAAAACTTAAATTTAATTTTAACATAATGCCAAAACCATTCATATTGAGTCTAAAAATTAGAGTAACATTTACTAAAATAACATAGATTTATTTCTATTTGAAAGGGGAAAACATATTTTTGTCATTATCTCTCCTCTAAGGGAAATTTTATATATATTGATATTTACCCAGGTGATTCAGAGTGAGAAACACTGTATAGTAAAACATGTATTTTCTAAGATCATTCATATTGTTTTATAATTCAGGTGAGGTGAAACTAGTGAATATGATATTATATAAAGGTGATTCCTTGTTTTATGATTGTTTAAATGCAATTATGCTAAGGGATTGTATAAATTAATATCTATCCATTGCAGTTATTGTGATCCTATAATATATCTATTTAGAGATTATGAATTCCATTTACAATCTGCTTAGATCTGTGATATAAGATTCATATGCTGAATATTTTCCTAGGTAACTCCCAATAAGCACTTATGACTGCCTTCTAAAGAATGTTATACTTATTTATTAATGGGCTATATGCAAAGCCTAGTGTTCACAAGTTCTGTCCTTGTGGAATTTGACTATTTATGAGAACACTCTAATTCTTGCATTTATAACTAGGAACTTGATTTCCACTGTAAAACATTTAGAGTTTGGCATGCATTTGAAAAGTGAAGGGAAAAGAATTACCTTTCCTTACAAGGCCTTGTCAAGACTTGACGTATACAGCATAATAGTGTCTTCAAGTTGAGAAAATAGAGCAGAAGAATAAGAAAATCTTGTTTTTTCCTTTGGAAATAAAAATAGTGGCTGCAAAATTTAGTTTTGTACAATAGCTGTTATTCACCACTCATACAAGTAGTTAGAAATCATGTTATGAACTATAGGTTTAAGAAACATTCTACCCTATAAACAGTAATAAAAATTTACAGCAAATTTTAGCATGTTATAACATAATACTTGGAAAGGGTCAATGAAGTATTCAAAGGATATAAAAAATAAACGATGTGTTTTCTCTATGGAGACAACAAAAGGGCAAATAAAATAATATATGTATATGTACATATGTATATGTGTGTATAATAAATATATGTAATGCATACAATAGATTATATTATATTTAAAGTAATATATATAATGATATATGTAAGGATTTATGATTGCTAAAGGAAGATACTTTACAAATACAATGGTAAAAACAATTATTAATCAACAAACATTTTGATATGTATCAGAATTATAATGTTGATGATAAACGCTTTTTTAGATTTCAGGTGAAATAGAAAAGAACCCTAAAACTCTTGTGCTAGCAAAGAAAGTCATTAAAATTATTGTCAAATTTAGCTCCATTTCAAGTTTCTTTTTTTTTTTTTTTTTTGAGTTGGAGTCTCATTCTGTCACCCAGACTGGAGTGC
>CAUYQG010238770.1:0-10113 GCA_963574415.1 Tarsius wallacei | reverse complement strand
GCCTGGGTGACAGAGTGGGATTCCAACTCAAAAAAAAAAAAGGCAAAAATGTGAAAAACAGAAAGAAAAAAAAAAAAGAAAAGATCAGCCCACTGGGGTTCACATCTTACCCCCATCCTTACCAGCTGTATGACCTTAGGCATATCACAGGCTTGCTATTCCTTGGCTTGTCTCACCTGTAAGTTAGAGGCCTTTCAGTATATAACATAGAGGGCTGTTTTAAATTTGATGAGTAAATACATGTAAAATTCTTAGAACAGAAACTGGCATAGAGTAAGAGCTCAAAATATTACTGAGATTTGCATAAAAATGGAAAAAAGTATAATTTCTATTTGCTTGTCTGCACATAATATATTTCTAGAAGATTCACGATTGAAAGTGATCACCAATGGGGAGGAGGGACAGAGAGACTTCACCCTGTAGGTCTTTGATCCAGTGGAATATAGAAAATAGATTTAAATAGGTGGTAAACTCAGAACAGACTTACGGATCAGAGCAGGTTAAGTGCTGTAACAAGTAAACCCTGACTCAGCAGAAGCAGTGACCGGCCCAGATGCTTCAAGGTGTCACCCCCTCTTGGTCCACCTCAGTCCTTCTTACACCTCCGCAAACAGTCCCTTTATGAAATTCTCTTCAAAGTATCCAACTTGAACATGCCTTCGAGACTGAGCGAAGTGAAAACCAACAACTGGAGGGGTGATCCATGTGTCCCTCAGCCCCCAAAGACTAGCCATCCTTTGGGACCTCTGGTGGTTTTAAGGACACCCACCAGGGTTTTGGGCTTAGCTGTCATTTGCAGCTTTTCTTGACTGGCTTGCCCTTAACAGCATAACATTGATCAATCGCTCAGAAATCTTTAAGATTAAGATTAAAGAAGATTAAAATTTTTTAGAAGGTCAGTTATTCCTCCATGGCGATCAAAACAGAAACAAGACATTTTGTATTGTTACAAATTTATATTATTATAAATGAGGGAGACCCAGAAAAAAAACAGAATTATTTTTTGGAGGGCGGGCTCCTTATAGTACAGACATACCCCGCTAGGTAAGTGTTCTCAGAACCCATCGGTATCCGTGTGGCAGCTAGCGTTGTGAGAGCCTGCATTCGGTTTCAGTGAATTTTTTTTTTTGGAGATTCTTTCTACACACTTGCCCATTTCACGACGGGTGATTTACGAGCACACCTGCCCTCATGTGCTAAGTATTCAGCAGTTTTTGACCAAAAACCAGTGCCCCAGCCTCCCTATTCATCCAATCTTGCCCCAAGTGACATTTTTTGTTTGTTTGTTTCCCTGGTTTAAAAAAGTCCTCAGTAGGAAATGTTTTGCTGGTGTGGGAGAGGTGAAACCGAAAACAGCAGAAGCACCAAAAGGCATCAACACTGACAAGTTCAAAAGTTGCTCTGAGCAGTGGAAAAGAAGTCTTGACAGGTCTATCGCATTCCGTCTCAAGGGGATCCCCCTGGTATGATTTGCACTTTGTGTGATGCATCTTATACTGTTACAGATACAGTACGAAGTAATGAAACACATGCATGGTTCTTTGAGAAACTGAAGACAGCTGGCACCTGGAGACAGGCAGGGAACGTCCCAAGCTTAGTTGGGGAAGACACACTGAACAGTAGCAAAGCTCGTGTCACATGTTTATCTGAGATGAAATGTTTTTGTGAGGAGAACCAGAAATGCCGATGATAAATAGATGAGAAGCTTTGAAGAGCAGTGCTGCATATTAGTTAGAGGAGGCTAAGTGCTGTAACAAACAAACCCAAACTCAAGTGTGAGTTGCCGGAATAATTCTGAGCACGGCTAAGCTTTGGTAAATCTGCGAATACTCTTCATCCCAACACAACCGAACTAAGCCAGTGGATGGTTCAGCAAAGCCCTGGGGGGATAGCATGGCTGCGCTTGCAGGGGGCAGCGGGTCCTAGCACGCTGCAGGCCGTGTTCTGGAGTCTGGGCATTGACAGGCACGTGGGGAGGGTGTTGGAGGGCTGGGTTTGGGCAGGAAAGAGACAGGATCTGTCTGCACTTTGAGAAGCTGCAATGACTGCTTTGTGGTCGTTGAATGGAGGAGACAGATGCAGAGAGCCCGGCCTGGAGACGACTGAGTGCCCCAGCAAGAGGTGATGCGGACTGGGACCAGGGCAGGGACTGCGTGGAGGCGGCAGCCAGGGCCTTGCTGTGATGGGAGACACGACTCCTTTTGCCTGGGGTAGCTCCGACGGGCAGAGGGAAGAGCGGTACCAGGGCTGGCCCTGTGACCTCAGCCCGAGTGTCCGGGTTGCTCTCGGCCGAGACAGATGCTTTCAGTGAGAAGGGTGGGATGAGAACAGTGTTGTTTACTTACCACAATCCTCATGACATTTTAAGTAAGTGAATGTTTATAATTGGAGGATGTTTCTGTTTTCTTAAACCAAGCAAAGTCATCGTTGTTCGTTCAAAAGTTTTCACATACTTAGAGAATTATACTAATTAGCAGATGTGAACATGTGAGATCAAGCTGTGAGCCCAAGCCCAATCAATGGCTCCCCGGGAAAGTGTGAGATGTTGAGGGAGGTGAGCGCTGCGTGGGGGAGGTCGAGAGGCCCGCAGCCTCGGTGCAGATAGGCGCCTCGACCACCCCCAAGCCCCTCTGGTGGAGGGTGAGCTGCTCTGGTTCGGTCCTGCGGAGCTGGGTCGGGGGACGCGGGACACATCATCATGCCGTTTTAGGCGGTCCAGGCCTGGGGAAGGGGACACAGTTCCTGTCCTCCTCGTCAGTAGAAACAGACCCGTGAAAGAAGTCTTAATCCAGAGAAAGGGGCGAGCAAGCCTTGCCCAGAAGCACTGCTCCGTGGTTCTGGGGGACGTTTCGAATCACCTCATTGCACCTCTGTCTGATGTTGAACACCTTTCTGAGATAGTATCAACGTCTAGCAGCCCCAGTGCCGGGCTCATTCAAGCTGACCCCTGGATTACTTTATAATCAGACGCCACCCCTGTTCTGCTCCGAAGAAAGCCAGAGAGCATCCAGGAATCGCCGTCTTTGCAGAGATAGTTTGAGCTGCCACGCGGAGGTCAGATGGCCCCGTCTGGAATCTCCGGTTTGGTGTTTGTCACGCTTGAGCCACCAAACGCAACGCAGGCTGCTTTCCCCAGAGAGAGTTCACTCCCACGAAGAGCCCTGATGAGCAACACAGATTCGGTTGGAGATTTTGCGTGGGCAGCAGGACAGGATTCCACAAAGCTGAACACGTAACCATTCTCACGAAACACGTGATCCCACGTTGCCCCTTCCTCGCCTTCTGGGAGTTCTCGGCTTCTCCTGCAGGGTGTTCCACTCCTCTGTGCCCCTACCCCCCCAAAAATTTCAGTCCTTTCCCCTGTTACTGGGTTTTTCTCTCTGAAGTGTAAACTGCAAACTTTCGTTGTTGCTTGCAAATAAAGAGCCCTCAACGAGTGGAAGACGTTATCCCATTTTCCTCTCACGATTGGACTGCTATTGAAGTTCCTAGGCCGTGCGTGGCGTAGCTACAAGGAAGTACACATGGCGTCCTCCAACATGGTGGCCACGGCTAGGATGTTCTTGCTACCGTTCTGCTATAACCAGGAAGACATGCAAGTTCCACAAAATCACCCACCTGGGCTTCCCAAGGAGGCAGCGCCCCAGGGAATGATGTGAGGCCAAGCCACAGAGGACCATGTCAATCTCAAGGGAAAGGGGCCAGAAGAGATCGGGGATGTGTGTGACTGGATGCCCAAAGCCAGAGACAGACCGAATAGGAAGCCTGAAAGCAAGAGGCGGGCCAAAAAAAAGACAGGCTGGAAAGACCTGCGCATGGGACACACCAGAGGCCACAGCACACATACACAGCGCGTTTCTGCTATGATCTCACAGGAAAAAGAGATGAGGAGCATATAAATGCCTCCATCGATGAAATGCACTGACCAAAAGGGCTGTGTGAGTTTTCAAGGGCAAATACAAATTAAGAACAAGGGGGGAAAACTTCTCCCTGGTTAAAAAAAAAGCAAAAGCAAAACAAAAAAACAAAACAAAACCAGGCGTTCCCTCTGCTCTTTCTTGGGGTCTTTTCTTTAGAAAATGTATATCTCCTTTCTCTGCCTCTTCGAGATGAATGCAAGTGTTTTTAAAAGCTAAATAAGCGTCTCGCCACTTTTGCAGCCCAGGAATGTTTTTGACAGGACGTGGGATCCATTTATCTGAAATGTCACCCTCAGGGAGACGGTGCGCCATATCCCAGGCTCATGGGAGGATAGGACCCTGCCCTTGGCTCCAAGTGAAAGACTACCACCTGTGGGGAAGATGTCAGAAGTTTATTTTTCCTTTGGATTAAGACAGTTAGCAAGCATACATGACCGCTCACACTACCGGGCGAATTTAGGACAAAGTCTGTATGACAAGTGGTACTGTCAAGTCCTCTTTCTTGAGAACTGCTTATAAAATGTGTCTTGAGCACACGCATGTGCGGGGTCGTATCTGCTCAGCTCCACACGGGGCGAGCTTCCTTTCTGCCTTTGCCATCTCTACCAGATTGCCTGTGATGCTTGTCACGGCCAGGTTTAATCTGTATTCGATCATAAAACAATTTTTTTCTTTCCTATATTTTGTGGAGGAGATTTTCTGGGCTGGCAGGAAATCCTGTTTTTAGTTCTATATATTCCCCCTAAAATTCAGGGTAGGAAAATAACATTTCTGATAAGGTAAATATGAGATGAGAGAAGGTCTCCTGAAGGAAAGGCCTAGAATACGGAACAGGATGTTGGTTGAAGAGAAGAAGGAAGAAGGCATTTCAGGCATCACAGATAACCAAGTGATAAAATACGAGAATGTTCCAGGGCGAGTGGAGAAGTGGGGAAGTCAACTCGGTCAGAGTGGACGCAGCTAACTCGTGTAGCAAGAGAAGACACTTAAAGGGTCCTAAGTTCAAGATCAAAGCATCTGTCTTGTCCTTGAGTTTGTCATGAAAGCCCATATGGCTAACAGGACTCTCCAAGGGCATCTAAAGGATCATCGAGTGAAGATAAATAAGTCAGTATGAATTTCATCAAAATGAAAAAAAAAAAAAAACCAAAACCATTTTCCAGTGGGAACGGTCCAGGCTCGGGATTTCATTTAGAAAGAAAAATAATTGTTCAGGAACGTTTTACCCATTTTTTTAATCCCAAGAGCTTAGTCAACAAATTCTTACATAATACCTACTGCATCCCACATGCTGAGATACACTCTGAGGATCTGGGAGAAAACAAAAGAGAAATGACTTCTGCATCCAGGGGTCTCGTCCTCTCCCAGGAAGGCACAAAGTTCATACTCGTGACACGTAGTAAGCCCTCTCTCCGTGCCAGGCACTGACCCAACCCCCAAGGGAAACATGCGCGTACTAATTTTGTAGGTGCAGAAACTGGGAGTTGGAGAGTTTAAGTAAACCGCTCAGGTTTACATAGTTAGAAGTGGCAAAGGGGGATTAAGAACGTGGTTCTGCTGGGTTCTGCAGAGAGCGGTGCGCACACATTTCTGCCTTGTCCCAGACGCGAGCAGGAAGCATTCTAGTCCTTCGCTTTGCTGTCGGCTGTGGGCTTTTTGTTTTTGGCCCTGAACCGGTTTGAGAAAGTTCTCTCTTCTCTCTAGTTTGCTGGAAATGGGTGTTGAATTCTGTCAAATGCTATTGAAAAAAAAAATCTATTGAATAGATTTTCTCAAATTTATTGAAACAGTCGTAAGGTTTTTCTAGTTTATTCTGTTAATATGGTGACTTACACTGATCCATTTTCAGAGGTTAAGCCAGACTTGCATTCCTGAAATAAACTCTACTTGGTCATGGTGTGTCATCCTTTTTGTATCTTGCTGGATTCAGTTACTAATATTTGGTAGTGACTTTTGTAGCCATAACGTTAAGTGTTATCAGTCTGGAGCTTTCTTGTAATGTTTTGGTATCAAGTCATACTAGCATCTTAGAATGAGTTGGGCAGTGATCATTTCTGTTTTCTACAAAAGTTTGTATAAATGTTATTTCATTGTTAAAATTTTTATAGATTTCACCGCTGGAACTTACATTTTTCTCTGTGGGAAGATTTTTAATAACAAATTTAACTTTTTAAATAAACACAGGCTGGGCGTGGTGTCTCAAGCCTATAATCCCAGCACTCTGGAAGGCCAAGGTGAGAGGATTGCCTGAGCCCATGGGTTCGAGAACAGCCTGGGCAACTTGGTGAGACTTCATCTCTACAATAAAAAAGCAAAAAATTGGCTGGGTGTAGTAGCAAACACCTGTAGTTCCAGCTACTTGGAAGGCTGAGGCAGAAGGATCGCCTGAGCTCAGCAGGTTGATGCTGGGGTGGCCATGAACGTGCCACTGCACTCCAGCCTGGGTGACAGTGTGAGACTCCAACTCAAAAATAAAAAATACAAAGTAAACACAATAGTGCTATTCAGATTTTACTTTTTTTGCCAATTTTGGTAAGACATAATTTCCAAGATATGTGTCCATTTTGTCTAAGTTATGTGTTAGCAAAACATTGTTCCATTATGCTATTATTATGTTACTGTTAATTATTATTATGTTCTATTATGGTCAGAGAATACACTTTGTATTATTTAAATCCTGTTAAATTTACTGAGACTTGTTTTATGGCCAACCGTATGACCTATCTTGGTAAATATAAATGTACCTTGTGCATTTGTAGAAAATATGTATTCTGCAATTGTTAGCTATAGTGTTCAATAAAGAAATAATTACTTCAAAGTAGTTGACAGTATTGTTCAGATATTCTGTTTTGACTGATTTTTTTTGGTCTAATTTTTCTATTAACTGTGATAAAAAGGGATGTTGCATGTACAATACTACAAAAATGGAATTGTCTATTTCTCTTTTTTAACTCTGTCAATTTTTATGCATGTATTTTGAAGATCTGGTGTTAGAAGCACACAAATTTATAATTGTTATGTCATTCTGGTGAGTTGTGCCTTTCACCATTATGAAATAGCCCAGTTTATCCCCAGTATATATCCTTATCTTGAATTCCACGTGATATAAAGTAGCCATTTTATTCTTCTTATGCTTACAGTTTACACAGTTTCTCCTTCTCCCCCAGCCATTTATTTTTGACATAACTGTGTCATCATGTTGAAAGTGTGTCTCTTTAGGCTGTGTAGTTTGCCTCACTATTCTATCCATTCTGTTGCTATTTACCTTCTCATGGGAATTTAATATAATTATCAATATATTTGGGTTTTGGTCTACCATTTCATTTTTTTTCTTGGTTCTCCTTATTCTTTTATTCGCTTCTCCCATTTCTGCCGTCTCTTTTATTATTTGAATGTATTCAGTATTCTATTTTAATTTGCCTATTGGCCTTTGGCTGTATTTCTTAGTATTTTTCTCCAAGGTTGCTGTAAGGTTGACAACATGCAGGCCTAACCTGGCCTCTGGGATTCTCCCCCACACTACCTGTCTCACCAAGTCTACTTTTTCTGGCCAGAAAGAAAAGGCGTCTGTCAGAGATGCAGCCCCCCGTTCCACTGCCCCAACTTGCCTTTCCACAGTGTGGTGTCTGCCCTGGAGACAAACCCTAGGAGAGGAGGAACAACGAATAAAGCTGAAGCTGACACTGGCGATCTCGTCTTGGAGTCTGGACTCCCCTCTTTCTATAGCCAACGGCTTTCGTTTCCTTCCAGAGCTCAGGGAGCTGTTTCTGTGTTTTGTTCAAATTGTTTCATTGTAACCAGGGAGAGGATTGGGCTACAGAAGCTTTACACCACCAGAGCAGAACCAGAACACTTTCTTTAGTGTTTTGTTTTTTCAGTGGATGGAATACCCAAGCGAGTTTTTTTTATTTTAGGGGAAGAAAGGTAATTATTTCTTCTCTGAGTTCTTCACATCCCAAGGTGTCTTTGAGTTTTGAGTATCTATAACACTTGACAAAGTATAGAACTGTTGGGACATTTTGGTTACTGGGTGCAAAAAACAGTAAAGTCGGATGTTTATGGATCTGGGAATTCACGATCTCTACTTCCGAGTCACATGTTTTTGGCTTTTGTTTCAGTGAGCCACATTACATGCCCCCAGAACTCTTCTTGGCTCTGCAGCTGATTGGTGAGTTTCTGCAATGACAAAGAACCCTCGGATACAAAGATCCCCTTACACCACGTCTTCTACCCTTGCTGTGCTTGGTCCTGGGAGTGTTCATCTCTGGGTGAATGTACAAAGAAAGGTATTAGTGGGGCCAGGATGGAACAGGGTCTGATTGTTGGGGGGGGGGGGCCTCGCTGATTTTCTATCCACTAACCTCTGTATCCCGGATTTAAGAGTAAGGCCACTCAAAGACTTCCTCAGTTCTTTAAGGGGCTCCAAACTGTGTATTCTCGGAGGGTGGGCTGGGAGAGGAGTGGGCTAGTATGATGCTCCTTGGTCTGTCCTAAGTTGATGCGTCCGGGAAAAATTCCACTTCAACTGGCATCCTTTGTTTTCATTTCCAGTGTGTTCACCAGTCTTATCTTTTTGTGTGTTTTAAGGGTTATTTGAATGAGAAATTGGGGGAAGAAATATCAGGTCTGGCTGGCTGGTCGGTCACCATAGCAACCCAGAGCCCTCTCTAATTGTCTTCTGAACACACCGCTCTTGTGGTATGATGGTGTCGATGACTATCTATGTCACCGGTAAAAATAAAGCTGTCAGTGTGACGGGTTTTCTAACTCAAAGAATCTTCTGCCTTGAGGCTGAGAAGGGCCCTGGTTCCCTGGAGGAACTGATGCTCAGGGGTAGAAGTGCTTTCTATGAGCGCTTTGTCATTGTGAAGAGCTCTCATCTCCAGGACCTGTACGTTCTTCATCCCTGAGAGCTCGACGGACTGTGCCTGGAAAAAGAGTCAGGCAAATGTACTTGCTTTTTTGAATGTGGGTCATGCTTGAGACAGAACGCTGAGCAATTGCGCTCTGGGGCAGGGGCCTGAGCTCACGTCTGAACGCACTAATTTCACGTCCTTGTCTCCCCACCAACACTGCTTCAGTTGGCACCCTACCCAGAGCTCCCATGTGGACTGTCACACGACCTTGTAATTCATTGTATTGTCTCCACTCTTTTTTTATTCAGTATGTATTATTAAAATGTTCAAGACTCTGGTAAAGTTCAAGGAATTTGACTGCGTGCCATCCACCCGGATTCTACGATTCACATTTACTCTGAGTTGCTATAGCCCATATTTCTTCATTCACCCATCCACCTGGCCACCTTATTCCTTTTCTTTTCTTTTCTTTTAATTGTAGAGACGAGGTATCACCATGTTGCCCAGGCTGCACTCGAACCTGCCGGCTTAGGCAATCCTCTCACCTCATCCTCCCAAACACCTTACTTTGTGATGCATTTCAGAGTTGGGGACATCAGCACCCATCCCTTAAATACCTCAGCCAGCATACGATTAGCTGAAGTCACTTCTTGTTCTTGCTTATTTCTTTGGATAATAGAGAGGTTAATTTTCTGGTGTTTGATTGGTTTTCGCAATTCTCCTTTTGGAACAGCTCATTGGAATTCTTTGCCCATTTTTCTAATAATATGTTCGTCATTTGAATATTAACTTCTTAGGTGATTTTTTGGCAATTTAACTTCAAATGTTTCTTTATTAATAACATGATTTTTTATTTTAAGGCACTTATAAAATCATATGGAAGAACAAAAAATAGCATAAGAGACATCCATCTGTTTCTAAAAACTTAATATCTGGTTGGATTTGCCATACAATGTTCTTTGTGTTGTTTTTGAAGTGTATACGTTTTTTAAGTTATGAAAATTGTCAATAGTTTTCTTTCTAATTTTCCCTTCAGTGTAATGCTTTTAAATATTCACTCATGTGTACATATGTTTATTTTATGTTTTCTATTTTTATTTTGTTAATTATGAAAGAACATCTCTTTTTTTAAAAAAATAATCAGTATTTTTTATTATGATATTGTGGGGTACAGTCAAGGATTAGGTATACAAATCTGCTTCGTTCAGGCACCCTTGTTGACAAGAGGTGTCTTCCCGTCCCCAGACACATATTGACTAGCATTAATCCCATCTCCCTTCCCTTCCCCCCCATAGTTTCCCACCTCTGTCAGTCATTTTTTTATAGTATTATATTGG
>CAUYQG010238764.1:0-16322 GCA_963574415.1 Tarsius wallacei | reverse complement strand
CGGCTAATTTTTTGATTTATTGTAGAGATGAGGTCTCGCTTGCCCAGGCGGGTCTCGAACCCGCGGGCTCAGGCAATCCACTCACCTCAGCCTCCCAAAGGCGCGGGATTACAGGCTGAGCCACCGAGCCCGGCTAACAATAATAATTTATATTAATCAACCTTTATATGCTATGTGTAAATTATTATATTAGTAACTTTATTAGTATCAATTTATTTAATCTTCACCAAATCCTTTGATGTAGATACTACTACCATCCTGTTATTGTTTGAACTACTGTAAAATAAATAACATAAATTTGATGACTTATAAAGAACAGAAATTTATTTCTCACAATGTTAGAGCTGGGAAGTCGAAGATTAAGACATTGGCTGTTTAACTGTCTGTTAAAGACCTGTTTTCTGATTCAAAGATGGCACCATCTAGCTGTGACCACACATAGAGAAAGAGTCATGGAACTCTCTAGAGCTTGTTTTATATGGACACTAATTCTATTTATGAGGTCTCCACCTTCATGGTCTAATTACTTCCCAAAGGCCATACCTTTTAATTCCATAACATTGGTGATGAGGTTTCCACATAATGACTTTGGGAATATTAGGAACAAAAAGTGAAAGTCAAACTCAAAAGTCTCATGCCTAGTAAGTGGTAGCAGCAGGATTTAAGGTTAAGCAGTCTGAAACCCAAGCCTGCAGTCTTAACCAGTATGCTACATTGCTCCTCAAGTGTGCATCAATCATCATTTTTATTTTACAGCTAAGGAAAAAGAGCAGAGGGAGTTCGAATAACTTGCCAATAGTGACACAGTTCTAAATTTTTCTCTAAAGTCTGGGCTCTAGAACATTAAATATTGTGGTTTCTTTATTACACACAAAAAAAGAGCATTTTGGAAGTATTCTTGTTAATAGGTGGGTCTTTTTCCTCTGTCATTAACAAAGAATCTGCATTCTTGTGTCAAGTGTATGTGATAGATGTCAAAAAACAAACTGTCCTGTATCCCATTTCTCTGCATTGAACACTTATGCATTTTGGTTACTAGAAATTCACTTTAGAATAAATCAGTTAGTTGTACAGTATTTCTGCTTTCTTTACAGTTGACGCATTGACTTCATTTTATTTATTTTTGCATTTTAGTGAGAAATTATTGATGTCAAATCAGGAGTTTCTGCTTTTTCCAACATATTCTCTACTCCAAAATTCTGTGTTTTGAAGTTAATTAAAATAAATTTGGTTTTTATAATTTAAAAAATTTTTTTAGTATACGTTTAGACTGCCTTTTTCTGATATCACAAAAAGAGGGTTTGATAACCATTGTGCTGAGATAAGATGCCACAAATGTCTGCCATCAGCAAACACATTTAAGTTTCCAAATGAATGCAGGTTTCCCATGGAAACAGCCTTAAGGTATATAGACTAGATACATTAAATGTACGTCAATCCTAGCTCCCAATTTTCATGTTGATATCTGTTGAGGCAGATGCAGACCCAATACAAGAATTTGTTCAAGGTCACTTTTCCTTAGGAAAGGGAAACAGGATTTGAAATGTTGGTCTCTTGTTCTCTAGCCTGCTGTTCTGCATGCCGAGTCTCACTGTCTTCCAGCTGTTCATCTGCTAGTGTGCCCCTCCAAGAACAGTTAGTAGTTCCCTAAGGTTCTATACTTCATACACAGAACAATTAAAGAAAAACCTATCTATAGAGGAAAATAAAATGAGTATTTACTCTCTAGAGGTAGTTGCGTAATGCCAGTTCCCCAGGTTATACATTTACATGGAAGGATGTCTCAACCACAGAGTGCACTGGTGGAATTTGCTGTTGAATGGAATTTTTACACATATTAAACAGCATTACCAGATTTAGACCACATTCCTGGCTTAAATTTCAATCTGCAACTCAAATCTGTGTGTCCTTAAACAAGTTTATTATTCTCGGAACCCAAATCTTCCTCTTATACAAACTGTAGTGAGAATAACCTGATGTTATGTATATATATATTATGAAAGTACAGTTGATTCAGTAAATAATTTTCTGTTGATTTTCTGACTCATATATTCTAGCAAAAATAAAGTTATTTATTATGGATTTGTTTGTGTAATTATTACTGCCTTTTTTTCAAGAGATAATAGCTGATAGTGTTTGAAACATTTAGCACACTTGGAGTGGCAAAGAAAAAAACTAATTCAAAATAGGGCTTTAAAATTCAATAAATGTATGTCACAAAACAAGATGATTAATTTTATACTTAAATAAATTTTTCAAAATCCTGTGCTTATATTTTTCCTTATGCTGTCCTTCTGTGTATTATTTTTCTATTAATGCAAGTTAGCTTCAGCAGTTCCAGGATTATATCCACACTTAATAATATCCTGTTTGTCTGCTTTCTGAATGAAAAAAACTTTCCTAAACGTCCCACACTAATTTCTCCTCACATCACATTTGCCAGATTTAGTTTAGCTTGTACCTAAAATAATTGACAAGGGAAAAAAATGATCACAACTAGCAATATATTGGCTAGAGCCATCTATACTTCCTCTTTCTCTCCAGGCAAGGATAGGGCCAGCTTAAGTAAAGCTTATGCACATAAAAAAGAGAGCAAACACCTCAGCAAATCAGGGTTCTATTTGTAAAAAAGTTGGGAAGTTAAATATTAGAACACAACCAAGAGGGTTTGCTATAGTTAAAAAAATAAAAATAAAAAAGATAATTCTTCAGATGGAGTTGACTAAAATAGAAAGTAAGATTGGAGGTGAGGTTGAATAAAATGGTTTAACTTTTTTAAATAAAAAGAATCAGAGTAGATGAATTATCTTCAATTCCTCCTGTTAAGTACAACTCAAGACATCGCATAAAAATAAAATAAGACTCTTACTTTCTTTGAAAGAGGTGAGTAAATTACCTAGGGAACTCACAACTTGAGAAATGACATTGAGCAGAGTCCTCTGGGGTTTTGCCTCATATACCCCAGACTTCGAGATGTATAACCAGATAAGTCAATGGGTACAGATAAAAACAAGCAAACAAACAAATAAGGTTTCTCTCTTTAGCCTAAGAATCAGAAAAGAGGCAGGCTAGCAGGATAGAAATGTTTTAGATAATAACCACTCTACTTCGGTTATTATTATATAAAATGCAAAATATATAATCATTACACACACACAAACACCAGCTCATTGCCACTTACAGCAGCAGTAGCTAAGTAAAGAGCCTAGATGTTCACATTTCCAGGGCTGAAATGGAGAAAGGAGATAGTTAGAGAAAAGGTAGGCAAACGGACAGGGTGTGTCCCCAGTACCAAAGTAGCAAACTTCCTGCATGCCTCTGAGACTGGTACACTCACATCAGTAAACAAGCTCTCTACAGGCCCCACAGGCTAAGGCAAGAAAACACTCACTGTCAGGATTGGAAAACCAATCAGCTCACTGCTAAGTGCCAACCTCTATTTGGCCTCAGCTTACTATTAGGCCTCTACCTCCAGCTGATTGGTTCTTAGTACTGGCCAATCAGCACTGCTAGTGCCAACTAATCTGCTCACATTTAGTACTAGCCAATCTGTTCGGTCTTAGGGCTATATAAGCACTGGGTTTCAGCTCCAAATCCGCAACCTCCTTGCATCCCTTTCAGCTCTGGGAGCTTTTCTGCTCTTTCAATAAATCTTACTTTCCCACCTTCTAGCACTCATTTCCCTCATTCCTCCTAGGCATGAGACAAAAACCCTGAAGAGCTGAAGAAGATCATTGGAGCAGAAGAGACACACACCCCAGAGGCTGGCTTGTCAGCCAATAGAGCCGGCTGAACCAGGAGAGCTGCGGGCAGAAGTCTAGACTCCAGGACTGTGATACTTCTGGGGCCTGGCTTGCCAGTCCATTATAGCCAACACTCTCCGGGCTACGCTTTCCAGCTCATCGAGCTGACACTCTTTGGGGTTTGGCTAGCCGACCCTTTGGGCTGACCTATTGAGATGATCCTCTCAGAGGCCAAGTTGTCCTGATGAAAAATCCATCAAAATGAGGTATGCCAACACCCCACCAGTATGGTATCAGAGAAGACTAAGTTTGAAGCTACGACTTTCATCCCTGATAGCAAGGAGCCAATACCTTCCCATGGTGTCAGTGGATATCAAGTGGGTTTCCAAGACTTTCATACCCACTGGACAGTAGCAAGATGCAGGTTTCCTTTCCCAATAAAATGGTGTCAGGTAGAGATTCAGGACTTTATCATTTCCTGTTAATAACAAGGGAAATCCCACCACGGTAGCAGCAGAAGCCATGCAGGGAACCAGAATGGCTACTTTCACCTTAATTAAGGAGGTAAACACTCAAGTCTCAATGTAGGGCAAATGGGCGAATAAGGAATCTAGAATTTTACTTCCATCTGGAAGTAAGAAGGCAGAGCTGTGCCCCGCCACTCTCCCAAAAAAAGTGAACAGAAAGTTAAAATACAATTCAGACAAAATTTTGAACATAGAAATATGTGTTACAGCTTATATAAAAATTAGCACAAGATGGATCACTGACTTACATATAAAACATTGAAGTTTAATGATTTTAGAAATAATATTAGGAAAAAACTGTTGGAATTATAACTGGGCAAAGTATTCATATATATATATACATACATAAATATATATATATGTATATATTTTTGAGTTGGAGTCTCACTGTCACCCAGACTGGAGTGCAGTGGCCACTCCTGGCCACTGCAGCCTCGACCTGCTGGGCTCCGGTGATCCTTCCGCCTCAGCCTTCCGAGTAACTGGAACTACAGGCACGCGCTACCACGACCGGCTAATTTTTTTTATTTATTGTGGAGATGAGGTCTCGCCAAGTTGCCCAGGCGGGTCTCGAACCCGTGGGCTCAGGCAATCCACTCACCTCAGCCTCCCCAGGCGAGGGATTACAGGCTGAGCCACCGAGCCCAGCTTCTTATATTTTTTTGTATTTAAAAAATAAAACAGATAAATGACTTCACCAAAATTAAAAATTTTGCTTTGTGAAAGACCCAGTTAAAAGGATGAAAACATAAGCTACAGAATTACTTTAGAGATTACTTTAGCAAATCACACATCCAAAAATAGTCTAGCCCATATAAATAAGTTTTTTTGTTTTTTGTTTTTTGAGTTGGAGTCTCACTCTCGCCCAGACTGGAGTGCAGTGGCCGCTCCCGGCCACCGCAGCCTCGACCCGCTGGGCTCCGGCGATCCTTCCGCCTCAGCCTTCCAGGTAGCTGGAACTACAGGCGCACGCTACCACTCCCGGCTGATTTTTTTATTTATTATAGAGACGAGGTCTCGCCAAGTTGCCCAGGCAGGTCTCGAACCCTCGGGTTCAGGCAATCCACTCACCTCGGCCTCCCAAAGCACGGGATTATTATGGGCTGAGCCACCGAGCCTAGCCTTTCATATGTAAAAAGAAAAAAGCAAGCAATACAAAACAATCCAGTGATAACATAGGAAAAAAGAGACGAATAAACAGTTCACTGAAAAAGATAAGATGGTGTCAAATAAGCACATAAAAATATATTCATCATTATTAGCCATTATAAAAATGCAAATTAAAATCATACTGATATATCACTACATGTCTATCAAAATGTTTCAAATTACCAAAAATAAGTAATAACATCAAATGCTGGCTAGAATGTGGAGAAGTGGATTACTTATATATATTGCTGGTGGGCATGCCAAATGCTCCAGTCACTTTGGATAATTTTTTTTTTTTTTTTTGAGTTGGAGTCTCACTCTGTCGCTCAGACTGGAGTGCAGTGGCCGCTTCCAGCCACCGCAGCCTCGACCTGCTGGGCTCCAGCGATCCTTCCGCCTCAGCCTTCCGAGTAGCTGGAATTACAGGCACTCGCTACCACACCCGGCTAATTTTTTGATTTATTGTAGAGACGAGTCTTACCAAGTTGCCCAGGTGGGTCTCGAACCCGCAGGCTCAGGCAATCCGCTCACCTCAGCCTCCCAAGGCACAGGATTACAGGCTGAGCCACCGAGCCCGGCTTACTTTGGATAATTAAACATGCTACTCTTAAAAGACAACATTTAATTGCCGTATTTATACCATTCATCCCAGAAAAATAAAGACGTGTTCTCAAATAAAATGCAATTCATGAATATTATATCAGCTTTATAAAATTTGTAATAGCCCAAGGGGGGAAAAAAAAAAAAAACAGTTCAGAAATCTTTCAACAGGTAAATTGTTAAACAAATTGTGATACATTCACACCACAGAACATTACTTACCAATAAAAATTAATGATATATTGGTATAGGCAGCAACTTGGATAGATCTCCATATAATTATCCTGACTGAAAATATTCAATCCAAAAATGTTACCTACTGTATTATTTTATTTGCATAACAATCTTGAAATAAAATTATGAAACTTGAGAACAGTTTATTGGTTGTCAAGTTTGAGGGGTTATGAATAGGGAGACTTATTTTAAGAGAATCACAAAGCTAGTAGAAGGTATTAGAAGATATTGATGAAGTAGTTAATAAGAAATTATTAGACATATAATGCTTTAGCATCTAAAATTGGGATTAATAATTCATAAGATTAAAGAAGACAGGATCAATTTGAAAAATTGTAGGAAGAAAACTACTGCATATTCATAAGTGGACTATAGCTAACAATACTTGATGCTATTTCTTCCAATTCTCATTAGTGTGACATAGAAAACAGTAAACTCTTACATGATATCAAAACTGAGACTAATTTCTAATGCATATTATTGGTATCTGAATTAAATCTCCTAACAATAAATGGTAGATAGAGCTGAATCTAGAAAATCCAACCAAGAAGCCACACACTACCACTGTTGAGTTTAAACTACATAGGATTCAACCCACAAAATAGACCTCAAAGGAAAAAGAAATCCGACTTTCTATAATTTATTTATCTCTATTTCTATGACTAAGGTGTTCATGACTTAGATACTGAAAATTTACCTTAGTCATTATCCATGAATCTATCGAGCCATCCTTCTATTGTGTTGATGCTTGTAATTGATTATCTTCTTATCTTTTCTGGGTGATACTTCATGGGTGACAATTGACAGAAATCATCTTTTAGGTGTGTGTTTGGGGGTGAAGCTGACAGTGAAATAACAAGAAAAAAGGACATAATATTGGGAATAGACCAAAGAAGAGCTGCATTAGCAATATGTCACTGGAATTACAGTTTTTCTTGTGTAGAATTGGTGCTGCATCACAAATAGGTGAGAAGATATTTTTCTTTTTACAGCAGAGCTGCACTAAAGAAATAACTGTAAAAAACTAAGACTTCAACCTGAGCCTGAAAAGGGACTTTCAAGCTCAGTGTAATGATGGTTGTCAGTCTTCAGCCCCTCTCTGACTGTTGGACAGAGAGTTAGGTTTATCACTGTATGGGTTATATCTTTATGGAGTTGCTTAAAACATGGCAGCTTACTTCACCCAGACAGTGAGAGATGCAAGAGAAAGCAAGATCCAGTGATCATGAGAAAGAGAAAGAGAGTGAAAGAGCAAGAGAGAGAGGGAGGAAGTAAGAGAGAGAGAGAAAGAGACAAGAGAGAGAGAGAAAGAGAGAGAGAGAGAGAGAGAGAGAGAGAGAGACAGAGAGAGAGACAGAGACAGGGAGAGAGAGAGTGTAACAGAGAGAAATGAGAGAGAGAGAAACAAGAAAGTGAGCGCTGGAAGAGAAACTTGGAGAAAGGACAAGAAAGAAAGTCCAAAGTGAAAGCTAAGTAAAGTCTTTAATTACCTAATCTCAACAGTGACTGAAATCATTTATATCATATACTATTGATCATATAGATAAACCTTGGTAAAATATGGAAGAAGACTATAAAGGAGTGTCAATATCAACAGAGGGTATTGCTAAGAGACATCCTTGAGGGTGGTTACTATATCAAGTCTGTTATTATGCTTGGGAAATTTTAAAGAGAAAATATTTTAGCTCTTCTGTTTATCCACCCTTCCTAAACCTCTGTTTAATTTGCACAACTTTACATGTTTTAAAATACACTCTTTCACTTTTTTCCACACTAATTGTTCTGGAACCTAATAAGCCACTTAAGTTTGTATTACTTAAAACATATTAGCTAAGATCCTCTAGAAAATTTATATTTATTATTATTCAGACATTCTAGCAGTTCATTATATATATTAAATACATGAATTTCTTCCAGATAGTTTTTGCTGATGCCTAACTTAAAGTTGAAGACAGATATTCATTATTATTCCAGTGAAAAGTAAACTGAACAAAAAGAAATCCATGTACCTCCATTATCAAATATTAAGTCTGGATTGAATATATTCATTGAATGCAAGAAAGAAAAAACAAAAAACAAAACTGGGCATGTAGCCTAAGTCTAGACAGTCAGGTAATTGCAGAATAATGACAAGATACATTATACTGAAGATTCGGAGAAAAAATTAAAGAAAACTAAAAAATTAAAGTTTATAAGACCTAAAAGTGTTTTTTAAAACAAAATGGTAAGTATAGAATAAATAGGATCTTTCTAGAATAAAGGCAGAAATTGTAAGGGTGAGGTAAACTAAGCTGAATATATTATAGAATGTTTTATAAAGTGAGATGAATAAAAATAAAACAAAACTAAATTAGAAAACCACAATAAAATAATTAAAATTCACATGAGATGTAATAAACAAAATAGGCACTGACCAGAACATCAAAGTATGATATAAACTGGAAAAAGTACCTTAGAAGAAAAGGAAAAAGTGACATAAAATCTAAGTTGGAAAATAATACATCTGGAAGAAATTCATGTATTTAATATATATAATGAACTACAAGAATGTCTTAATAGTAGTAAATATAAATTTTCTAGAGGATCTAAGCTAAAATGTTTTCAAGTAATACAGACTTAAGTGGCTTATTAAGTTTCAGAACAATTAGTGTGGAAAAAAAGTGAAAGAGTATACTTTAAAATGTGTAAAGTTGTACAAATTAAATTTAAACAAAGGTTTAGGAAGGATGGATAAACAGAAGAGTTAAAATATCTTCTCTTTTAAAATTTCCCAAGCATAATAACAGACTTGCTATGGTAGCCAGCCTCAAGGGGGTCTCTTAACAATCCCTCTGTTGATATTGACACTCCTTTATAGTCTTTTTCCACATTTTACCAAGATTTATCTATATGATCAATAGTATATTATATAAATGATGTCAGTCACTTTTGAGATTAGATAATTAAAGACTTTATTCAGCTTTCACTTTGGACTCTCTTGTCTTTTCTCCAATGTTTCTCTTCCAGTGCTCACTTTCTTAACTCTCTCTCTCATTTCTCTCAGTTTCTCTCTCTCTCTCGCTCTTTCACTCTCTCACGATCACTGGATCTTGCTTTCTCTTGCATTTCTCACTGTCTGGGTGAAGTAAGCCGCCATGTTTTAAGCAACTCCATAAAGATACCACCCACACAGCGATAAACTGAACTCTCTGTCCAACAGTCAGAGAGAAGCTGAAGACTGACAACCATCATTACACTGAGCTTGAAAGTCCCTTTTCAGGCTCAGGTTGAAGTCTTGTTAAAAATACAACATCTGCTGACAACTTTACAGCAATCTTGTGAGAAACCCTTTCCCAGAACAAATCTGTTAGGCCAATCCTCAATTTTTGACCCTCATAAACTGTGAGGCAAGAAATATCTATTTATTTGAGATACTAAATGTTGAGGTAATTTGATATATAGCAATATATATGTAATTTACTTCTCAATCATTTTTATAAATGTAGCATATCACTAAAATGAAAATAAAACAAAGATATATTTTTAAATCCACCACACTCAATTAATTATATTAAAAAATTAGTCAGTATTATGCAAATATATAATTCTAAATGTATAGTACAATTTGACCATATAGAATAAAGAAAGGCTCTTCAGAAATGGTTTTTTATTAATGTTATTGCCATAATTATTTTAGGAAAAATATTATTCTGATAGATATGAAAATATATTTTCTAAAATTTGACAATCATATATGATTTAAAAGAAGATCAGAATGGATGGAAGAAAAAAATTTAAAAAAAATCTGCATCACATCTTCTAACAACTCAATGGAAGAATTTCCACAAAAACTGAGAAAAAAAGGAAAAAAAATCATCATTATCATTTGAAAAACTACTCCAAATATTCTACTTAATGCAATAAAAACAACATTTTTATTTAAAAATATGTAAACCCGTATATGAAAAATATTACTAAGTATCACATACTCTCTTAAGTACATTGTAAATATTAACACATTCAATTCTCATTACAACTTCATGAAATAGATACTGCTAGAAATTTGAAATCCTCTTTTTATAATATATTTAAAAAAGAGAAAATAGCCTGTGATCATAAAGTATGTGGTGTAGCCTTTGTTTGGAGTATGTATTTTCAATTAATGTGGCAATAATGGGAGTAGATTTAAAATAAATGAAAGAATTAAGAGGTAAATTTTTTAACATGAGAAAGATACATGATCTAGGAAAGAGTGAGCATAGTTCATAGAAGCAACAAAGGAACAAACCCCTCATGGAAGCACTATAACAGGCCTAAAGAACAGTCAGTTTGGAGTGCATCAGAGAATGAAAAACATGCTGGGGAGGTCATTAAGAAAAAAATAGATCCAACAGAGTAGATGCTGTGAAGAGAAGACAGAAATAACACATAAGATGTTACAAAATCATCCAATTCTTTATTTACCTTGGAAAAAAATTAGAAATGTCAGAAAACACAAACATTTGCATGCAAAAGTATGGTACAAATGTAAACAAACTAAAATGTAGTCTTGTTTTAAGCTAATAAAATTGTTACCTTGGTGTAGAAACTTTTTGCATTCCGACTTATCCAGAGTAAAGACAATATTATCTTAGCGCAATGCTTGGCTGGGCATTATATGTATTAAACTTATCTGTAGGTAAAAGTATTACATACACTGCTTACTGGTTTGCATGGAAGCATGGAAGATATAATTATGTTTGTAAAATACAAGATTAAGCAACACACGTGTAGGCCGCCATCCTTGATAAATTTGTGAAAGTAAGACTAGAGCTGTCAGAAGGCAGGAGATAACAGGGGAGTGATAAATGGAGTATAGCACAGAATTGCTAATATCATTTGACCTGGAGGGGAGTTTAGATACTGAATAAAGTTGATAGAAAAGTAAATAGAGGTAGAAAGGTTATTATTTGAAGGGACAAAGGTCAATAATGGAGGAAGCAAAAATAATAATATAACTATCAATCTTTACGAAGAGGAAAGAAGAAAAGGCAAAATATAAGTGACCTAAACTGTCACCTAGCATAGTGGGACAAAATTAGTTATTATCTAAAGTTGATAAATAAAGAAATATAAGAATGATTAGTTTATATAGAGCTAGGGTGTGAGAAACCAGAATCAAAATATATAAAAAAGTTGGCTGGGGATTCATTAGCAAGAGCAGATAAAACTGATTTTTAATTGTTAGTTTCTATAGAATTACTTGACTAGATACCACTTTTATAAATTACTTAGAATAATCATAAAAATGATATGAATAAAAAACTTCATAAATAAAAATAACATGTAAGCAATAAATTGAAAAATTATGTACACCACATGAAAAAATAGTATTAATATTTTCCACATATAAAAAAGATGATTAACTAGCAAGAAAAATAGCAAAGGTATACCCTGGTAATTTTAAAAATAAATACAAATTACAAGTAAACATAACATTGTTCAACTTCACAAATAATTAAACATTAGAAATTATAACAAATAAATTTTGCCTTAACATATTAACACAGATGAAATGGAAGGTTAAAAACAAATTTCACAGACACTGGTGATAAGGGAATACCTTCATTTTAAATTCAGAATTTAAATTGGTACAAAACTTTTTAGAAGTCAATGTAGAATATGATTCAAAAAACTTAACATATCTATGATGAAAGATAAAAAGGTACCGCATGTTTTTAGATTGGTCCTTATGCTATAATTATGCACATGTAAAGGGTTTCCCTAAAATAATGTTTTTAGCTAATGGGTTTATTTATTAATTTGGTCAATTCTGTAAATATCCTGCAATGTAAAATTTAATGAATAAACTACAATTCTTCCACAAAAATGAAAATTAGCCATTAAGAAGCATATTGTAGAAACTATTTACATATATAAGACATATTCATAATTTTTCATCAGGTACAAAAGCAGGCTGTACAATGATAGGGATTCAACTTGGTTTTTTTTGGAGGGTATTTTTAAAAAATATATAAACATAATAAATCTATATTACAGATACTAAAATGACTATATCTGGAAGTTGGAAATGTGCTGATTTTTGTTCTCCAAAATTGTCTGAAGTAAACAAAAAAACAAATATTCTCAGACAAAATTGAGAAATACCAAAGGAAATTTTTGAAGGAATCCACATAAGAATCTCTTTATGCCAAAGAAGGGGAAATAAAGAAACAAGCAAAAAATGTCTCAGATAAAAAAAAAAATCTTGAATGTTCTGATTGTTTCCTTGGTAAAATAAATAAATTAATTAAAATGTACTTTTCTCAAAAAAAAAAAACAGAGAAGTTAATATGCTCATACCTGGGGAAATGTATATATCAGTCATGAACCACCTTTATTTCAATAAATAATTTGGGAAAACATGAGACTTAATGATATGTATTTTCTTGCTTCCTTTTGGAGAAAAACTATCATTTCTTTTGTGAATTGAATTGTATAGAGATGGGTACATAAAGGACAAAACAGTGGATGTGGGATGATAAAGCATATAATTTTCTTTTTTTAGAAGAAAATAGATCTTTTAAGTTTGCTACTTATAATTAGATCTATAGTAAGAATTAAGACAGCACCAGCCAAACTTCTGAAATAAGATAGACAGTTGTTTAACATACTTGGCAGTTTTTGGTACAAAATGTTCCCAAAGTTCTAATATACATTGAAGTGTGATAGGCTACCACAATCATCCACCACAATTTTGAAAGACACTTACATTTAACAGGAGTTTACTAGGTCGGATTATTGAATTTAGTAAATAGTAAGAATCTTTCTGATTCTGAGAGTTTATTATTTTACAGTTTTAAAAAGATCTGCAATATTTTGATAAAACTTTAAATGTTTCTTTCCCTTGGAGTATGCTGTTTATTTTTGCAGTAGGAGAAAATAATTTGTTGTGGGTGAAGAAATGAAAAATGTCATCTCTACTAAATGGAAAACAATTAGCAATGGCCAAGTTGCTGTATATTTCAGATATTCAGCAGAATCTTTGCTTCTCAAACACTTGTAAATCAGTTAGATTAAATCATATTTTTATATTCTTTCGTGTCAGAAATACAAAATAAAACAAATGAGGGTCAGATACAGCTATTTGTTGTGTATGCTAGAATTTAGGATGCATGGGACATGCTGTTAACAGATTAGAGTATTAAATTTGAGCAAATTTGGTAGTTCTATTTGTTTCTTTTGTCTGAATCAGGCTTTCCTATTTATTCAACATATATTTAAGCTATACTTAAGCAAAGTCCCGACTTGGCGATTTCATTCTTTTTAATTCTGTCTGAAACTACTGTTGCTGTGGTTGCTACTTTTTATGAATCCTATTTCCATTCCCAGAAGGTCTGTATGACTCCTAGTAATTTTTTTTCCAATATCCATTCACAGATTAGAAATATCATTTCTTCTATCTGCAAAGCCATTATTTAAACTAAAATGGAAGCCCATAGGCACCTTTTGAGAGGTAAAAGGCACAGCACCTTACATTTTTCTCCTATTGAATAGAAAATTTCAAATTATATTTTTAAAAGATGAGCAAAGATTGTATATACATTTGTCAGAAAAGCAAAATTATCTGCTGGTTAAGAGGAGGTTAGTAATTCCTGGAACAAGACAAATAATAGAGCAATGTGTTATATTTAGTGAAAAGGACTAGGTAAAATACCATAGCACATAATCCTAAATCTCATTGGTTTAACTCAATACATTTATTGATTGATTTATTTTCCCAACAAAATCTACATATATGGGGATAAGCGTTGCTAACTAAAATCTTTATTTTCAAATACATTTCTTAGTAAGTAGCAGGATAAATTTTGATTGGTTGATATTTTATCTTAAAACTTCTAAATTATTGTATTATTCTCTATAGTTCTGTAAGTATTTTGTGCGGGAAAAGGGGTATACTACTGTTTTCTATAAGCAATAAACATCAGTAACACACAGGTTGCATCAAAAAGTATTGTTTTATTCCTGTCTATTAAGGAAAGGAATACTAATTTGGGAGCATGTTTTCACTTATGTTAAACCAATGGCCTAGAGAAACATATACATAACACATGTGGTTAATCATGGAGGAGACCCAAGGGACTATTTATTAATTAATCAACTATATATATTTATGACTTCTTTCACAAATGGTCAGTCATTCACAGATGAGGCTGCATATTTATAATTAATTCACCAGTATGAGAGAGAGAGAGATTATAAGGAATTGGCTTACACAGTTACAGAGGCTGAGCAGACCCAAAACCTGTAGTCAGCAAACTGAAGGCTAAGGAGAGTCAATGGTTAATTTCCAGTTCAAGTCCAAAAATCTGAGATCCAGGAAAGTTAATGCTATAATTTCTAGTCCACATTTGAGTTCAAAGGTGGGAGAAAACCGATGTCTCAACTGAAAGACCGTCAGACAAAGAGAAAAAATTCTCCCTTACTTCCTTCTTGCTCTATTCGGGCCTTCAAAGGATTAAATAAGACTTGCTCACACTAGGGAAGTCAATCTGCTTTACTCAGTCTGCAGATTTAAATATTTATCTCATCCAGAAACAACCTTACAGACACACCAAGAATAACGTTTAACTAAGTATCAGGGCATCTTCTAGCATAGTCAAACAGGCATAAAATTAACCTTCACATTAAATTTTCAAAGACAGCTACACTTGAACTTAAAATCTTAGATTCTGAGTTATAAATTGTGTAATATGGCCTTCCGGGTCAAGATGGCGGTGACACAGGTGGAACTGTGAGATTCTCCGAATGTGAATTCCCCCAAAAGACTCTTGCTTCCCTTCTCCCACCCACTCATCCACAGCCAGATGCACAGTCTGAGGCCCAGGGTCCCTTGGTTCCACGCAGGGCTGGCTATTGCATCCCTGGTTGCTCCCCCGCTGATAGGAAATCTCGGGTCTCAGCTCCCTCCCTAATTAAAACATACTCAGACCCAGCCTCTGATCACCAGGGAGGCTCTGGCTACCCGCCCAACAGAGAAGCTGATTCCATCTCTGACTAAAATACACTGGAAACAGGCCAGGGCCACTTTTGCCAGAGCTTGGGAGCAGAGCTCTAACCCAGGCCAGAGCACCAGCCATGCGCCTTGGACTCAAAAAGCGGAGAGGAAGGATCCGTGAGGGTGAAACTACCATGCCGACCATTCCTCCAGGCAGAGACGTGCGTTGCCCTGCCCACCTACAAGCAGGCTCCACCTTCGTTCCCAAGGAAACGTCACTAAACAGAAGACAAAGTCACTCCCCTGGGAACTAAGTAACAGCCGTCTCAGATTACAGCTCAGAAAAAGAAACCCAAGCCTCAGCAAATGGAGCTCTCCGCACTGAAAATAAGGAGAGAGGCTAAAGAGCAGAGATGAACAGATTTTAGACACTCAGGAAAGACACCAGACGACATGAATTTTTTTTTTCTTCTTTATTTTTTTTTCTTTTTTTTTGGTTTGCCTTTGTATAGCTACAAGTACTCTTTAAGGAATTGTCTTTACTCACTTCTCTCTGGCCTTGTGTCTCTTTTTCACCTGTTAGTATGGCTGTCCTCCCTTTCACTCTTCTCTCTTTCTAACTTCCTACTGACCCCCCCTTCCTCCATTACTTCGCTCTTTTGCCCCTCCTTTAGTTCCAGGTACCAAACCTACATTCTACTGCACAGAAAGATTGTAAGACGGTGGGAAATAGGCTCCATTGGGCTCATACACCGACAGGTGAATGCAGCCAGAGAACTCTCATAAGGAAGAACAGGAGATTGCACAAGCAAAACAAAAGCAACCCCACCCTCCCTGAAAAACAGAATTAAAGAAGGGGAAGGAAAGGAGAGAGAGAGAGAAATCTACACAAATGAAGAAAAACCAGAAGAAGAATATAGGTCTCACCCAGACCCCTGGGAAAGCAGACAATGAGAAAACTGACTTCGGAATGCAAACAATGAAGAGCCCCCAAAACGACTGGTTTCAAACTACAACTCTAGATATCAAGACAATAATGGAGAGAGTAAGAAGAATGGAGGAGAGTCAAGAAGAAACTAGGAAGGAGCTGATAACTGAGATAACAGCAATAAA
>CAUYQG010238763.1:0-10698 GCA_963574415.1 Tarsius wallacei | reverse complement strand
TTAGATCATCAGAGTTGTTTCTGGTTAAATATGCTAAATATTAGAGGGGAAGGTAATGGCGTCAACAGCTCTCGAACACGTTCTAACGGTCTCGAGGTCCTCGGCCCTCCCTGATTTCTAAGGTTCAGTGAGCCTCCGTGGCTGGCTACCAACAGAGGACCACATGTTACACAATTTCATTTCTATGCAATGCCCAGCATAGTCACATCCTTGTAGACAGAATGTAGATTAGTGATTGTCTAGGCCTGGAGGGAGTGACTGTTAATAGGTTCAAAGTTTCCCTCTGGGATGACAAAATTTTTAAAAATTAGAATGCCGTAAATATAACATATATTTACAACTTTGTAAATACATGAAACTACGAGTTGTATACTTTAAACAAGTGAACTTTTTGACATCACAATGAAGTTGTTATAATACATTGCTTACCTTTATTATTAAGTGTTTTGGTATCCCCTTAGATTTTGTCCCTGGGGAAAGGGCATCACTTATTTCGTGTCCTTGGTACAGGCCCTTGGAGTTAGACTCCATCATGTTTGCCATAGGGAGTCTTTGAA
Source organism: Tarsius wallacei (assembly GCA_963574415.1). Lineage (NCBI taxonomy): Eukaryota > Metazoa > Chordata > Mammalia > Primates > Tarsiidae > Tarsius > Tarsius wallacei. Next base: position 10,141 of record CAUYQG010238763.1, on the reverse strand, counting down.
GAGTTTTAAGCAGGGGGAGGTCAGGTTAACCTTTGGGACATGTGACTGGCTGTAGTGTGGAGGGTGGTGAGAGATGGGCAGTGATAGAGGCAGGGGAGCTGCTGGAGGTCATTCAGAGAGCTTCTCTCATAATGAACATGGCCATGAATGTGGCTAGTTAGAAGGGAAAGTGGACAGAGCTTGGACCAGGAGGGAGAGGTCTAGGATGCCTCTCAGGCTTCTGGGTTGGGTGACTTAGTGAACCTCTGTACCACTGAAGGGGCACAAGAAGTGATGGCTACAGTTTCTAACATGGTTGAGTCTGTGCTACTTGTGAGGCATGCTGGAGATTACAAGCCACAATCTCATTATTAATCATTGTCCCCCTGCTTAAACACTATGTGGCAATCTACTGCTCTTAAAACAAACTCCATTCCTCTTGCTGTGGCCTGCTAGATCTTGCCTGGGACTTCTGCTAACCTCCAGTTCCATCTCATTCTCTCTCTCAGTCCTTCAAGCTCAGCCACTCAGATCTCCTTTCTGCTCCTGGCACATGCCGAGGAGTGTTCTCCCTCTGGAACTCAGTATCAGATCGTTTCTTCTTCTGCCCCAAGGCGTCTTTCTTTTAAGGTTAGTTCCTATTTTTTTAGCATTTCATTAGACTGTTGTATTTTAGTGAGACCTCTAAAGAAGTCTTCCCTACTTACTATTTACATAATCACTGTGTGTTCATTTTCTAATGCTGCTGTAGCAAATTACTACACACTTGATGGCTGAAAACCACACAAACTGATTGTGTGGCTCAGCCTGTAATCCCAGTACTTTGGGAGGGGGAGGTGAGAGGATTGCCTGAGCTCCGGGGGTTTGAGACCAGCTTGGACAACTTGGAGAGACCTCATCTCTATAATAAACAAAAACAAGCCGGGAGTGATAGCGCACGCCTGTAGTTCCAGCTACTTGGAAGGCTGAGGCGGAAGGATCACCTAAGCCCAGCAGGGTGGGGGCTGCAGTGGCGGTGAGCATGCCATTGCACTCCAGCCTTGGAGAAAAAAGAAAACCACACAAACTTAGCTGTGCATGGTGATGTATGCTTGTAATACCAGTGACACTGGAAGCTGAGGTGGAGAATTGTTTGAGGCCAGGAGTTCGAGAGCAGCTTGAGCAACATAGTGACATCCCTGTCACTAAAGAAAAATAAATTTAAAAATTAGCTGGAGAGGCTGAGATGGGATGATTCTTAAGTCCAGGAGTTGGAGGCTGCAACAAGCCATGATATGCCCCTACACTTCAACATAGAGGATGGAGTGAGACCCTGACTCAAAAACCAAAATTCTAAACCATAACCCCCATCTCCTGCCAAATGTATTGTCTTACAGTTCTATATGTTAGAAATCCAACATGGTCTCACTGTGCTAAAACCAAGATGTCTATTTCCTTGCCCTTTCCAGCTTCTTGAGGGCACCTGCATTCCTTGGTCCATGACCCTTTCTTCCATCTTCTAAGCCAACAGTCTTGCATCTCTGACTATTCCTCTTAGTCCCTTCACCTGAAGATGTCCCACTTCTGCTTCCCTCCTTCACTTTCAGGACTCTTCTGATTACCTTGGACCCACCCAGACAACCCAGAATAATCTCTCTAACGTAGGGTTCACTAATGAGCAACCTTAATCCATCTCCAAATTTATTTCTCCTCTGCCATATAAACCAACATATTTACAGGTTCTGGGGATTAAGACATGGATATCTTTGTGGGGAGGTGTTGCTTTGCTTATCATACTCTGCTTTAGTCCTTCCTTAGCATTTTTACAGTCTTTTTTTTTCTTTTAGATAAACGACTCAGAAGGTACTAGTGCATGTTTGCTACATGGACATATTGTGTAGTGGTGGGGATTGGGTCTCAGGTGGCCCATTCTCCAAATAGTGAACGTTATCCAATAGGTAATTTCTGAACCCTAACCCACATCCCCTCTTTTAGGGTCCCCAGAGTCTATTATTTTCATCTTTATGTCCATTTAGCCCCCACATATAAATGAGAACCCATGTTATTTGGTTTTTTGTTTCTGAGTTAGTTCACTTAGGATGGTGGACTCCAGTTCCAACTATGCTGCAGCAAAGGACATGATTTTGTTCTTTCTCATGGCTGCATAATATTCCACTGTGTGTGTGTGTGTGTGTGTGTACGTGTGTGTGTGTGTGTGTGTGTGTGTGTGTGTATGTGTGTCACATTTTCTTTATCCAGTCAATCATTTGTAGGTTGGGTCTCTGATTCTGCCAATATGGGTAGTGCTGCAATGAACATGTGAGTACAAGTATGTATTTTTAAATATAATGATTTATTTTCCTTTGGGTAGATCCTTACTAGTGGGATTGGTGGGTTGAACTGGGATTCTATTTGTAATTTTTTGAGAACTCTTTGTACAGTGTTCCATAGAGGATGAACTAGTGTATAGTCCTACCAGCAGTGTATGAGTGTTCCCTTTTCTCCACAACCATGCTGACATCTGTTGTTCTTTGACTTTTTAATTTAGTAATAGCCATTCTGACTAGTGTAAGATGATGTCGCACTGTGGTTTTAATTTGCATTTACCTGAGAATTAGTGATGTTGAACACTTTTTCATATGTCTGTTGGCCGCTTGTGCCACTTTGGCAATTTTAATCATCCTGCTGATTTATCTGTTTTTCTTACCTGCTAGAATGTGAGCAATGGGCATCTTCAACCTGCTGACATAGGTGAAATATTGAGTGTGCACAGGAATTTGAAACACAGTGGTTCTCAAATGTGTCTGTCTATAAGAAGTTGTTCATTTGTTTATACACTTAACCAATGTTTATTAAGAATCTACTTAGTACCAGGCACTATTCAGTGAACAAAATATACCCAAAACATTGCCCTCATGGAGGTTATGTCTTTTGTAGAGCTTTAAATAATATAGATAGCTGGACTCCATTAGCCACTCCAGAAACCAAGCTGCCTTGGTAAAGATTGACTAATTATTAAGTGGCAAGTTAGAATTATTTGGATCTACATTTTCCCCATGCATTTGACCATCATTCCAGCGGAAGAGTTTTCTTGAAACAATTTCTGAAATCATCTGTGGTGAAGGACACATTTTTTTCTAATTCCAGTCCATTGTGGATTGATATACTTGTAACATAAAGTAAAAATAATTACGAGAAAAATGTACTATTTCTTGGTTGTCACAGCAGTGTCAAATGCCTATAAAAGTCACTAAACACTCTCAATTTCTATACTAATCTTATCATAGATGAATGACAAACAGTTATCAGAACAGCCTCAGCCCTGGATCTTTGACTTAGTTTCAATTTTTTCATCCATAAAATGAAGATAATGTTACAAAAAAGTTATTAGGAGAATACAATTGGATAATGTAAATAAATCAGCAAGGTCGGTGTCTGGTTTAGTAAGTGGTAATTATTCATGTCCATATCTGTAATGCTTTAATATTTCTTAATAATAGTGTAATATTCAATTTTTGGTGTTAAAAAAATAAAACTTGGGGATAAGTTCTCCAATTCTTTGACAGAAAGAGACTTCTTGCTAGCTCATTATAAAAACAACGTAGATTTTGAATATCTGTGTCTGGGATTTGTTTTTGCTTATAAACAACAACAGGCAAAAATATGCTTTTGAGTTCTGTTGGTGAATAATAATCATGGAGAAACCTCATTTGCCTTTTAAACACCAGACAGATGTTACCCTTCCCCACTGCAAACCATGCCCACCCTTGGGCCCATTAAACAAAATGCTGGCTGTCACCAACTGACAAGGTCTGGGGATTGGCTCTTCTTAAATATCCACAAGGTCATGGGGATTAAACGTTCTCCAGTGGGGATGCAGGAAAAGTAGAATGTCAGCACTGCCTTTTCTCTGTGACGATGGTTCAGTGACATTTTCAGAAAGGAGAGACTGCTGCTACCTGTCAGCACTGAATGGAGAACACAAGGTTAGATGCAAAGCGAGGTTACTTACCACTGGGAGGTTGACGCAGCTGCAGTTTCCTTCTGAGAAGCAATGCTAACTTGAGGGACTGGAGAACTCTTTTGAGAGCCCGGAAGTGGAGACAAAGCCTGACAATCAGAGGCAACTTGGCAGAAGAGAGCAAGAGCAAAAGCTTTGGTAGTAGTGGGCCCTGGGTTTGAATCTCAGCCCTCGGGTTTGCTGGTCTTGTGATCTTAGGCATGTTAATAACTTCTTGACAGCAGAAACTTCCTCGAAGAATCATCATGGGTGTTTGTGATATTGTGTGGAAGTGTCTTACACATAGTGAGTGATCTGTGAGGTCTGGTTATTGCTCGTCTTATTTTAGCTGCCCACACAACAAGGTCCAGCAAAAATTCCTATAGCTTCCTTTGTCCATTTGTCACATCTTTTTGAACCTTTGTACATGAACAACTCTAGTTAATGCTCATAAGTTACAGATTACAGCTGTGTCCTTGGTCACGCACACTGATTGTTTTGTCTCAAGCTGTCTAGTACAAAATTATTAAACCATTAACAAGAAATCCAAATATGTCAAGCACTTGTGTGTGTCTGTGTGTGTACATGTGTGCACATGAGTGTACAATTGGGAAATTTTTTTTTTTTTGAGTTGGAGTCTCACTCTGTCGCCCAGACTGGAGTGCAGTGGCAGCTCCCGGCCACCGAGGCCTCGACCTGCTGGGCTCCGGCGACCCTTCCGCCTCAGCCTTCCAAATAGCTGGAACTACAGGCGTGCGCTACCACGCCCGGCTAATTTTTTGATTTATTGTAGAGATGAGGTCTCACTTGCCCAGGCGGGTCTCGAACCTGCCAGCTCAGGCAATCCACTCACCTCAGCCTCCCAAGGCGCGGGATTACAGGCTGAGCCACCGAGCCCAGCTGGGAGATTTTACTAAAGATTTTTAGCATCATTGAAGAAGATTCTCATTGTACCATGCTCCTTATTTTACTAAAGAGCTTGTATTGGACTTTTTGTTCCCAGAGTGTCCGGTAGGCAAAAATGGAATTAGGAAGTTCAAGTCTTTTCTTCGAGAAGACAAACATGGAATAAAAATTATGTAAGTTTTCTCTTTCTTCAGACTTAACTGAATGTTAAGAATGATCAATGAGTCTTGCAGAGATGAAATGATCTAATGGGACTTACAAATATTTGTTTATAGAGGTGCAGTGCTCGGAGTTGCCTTTCTCTGTGGTGATAAGAGGGGGTAAGGAGTCAAAATATCTATGACCCAGTGAGTTAATAAAAGCACAGTGTTAGCTGATTCGTCAGTGTGTGGCAAAGGTATCAGCTAAAATTAAATTAGACTCTTATCTGTGTTACATCACATTAAAAGTTAGATAAGGACTTCTTGAATGGGTATTCCTTAGATACTAGTTTTTTTTTTTTTTAAGCTGCCAGAGCCTGTGTTTGCTGGCCTGGAGTCTGACACTTCAATCCTAAGTACTGTCATAATGCCAGTATTTGTGAAACATGGTTTGCAAAGTTGAAGTCATTGGCACAGCACATCTATTGGAGACACATCCATAGATTCTGAGATGCCACTTGTAAAACATACCATTCATTTCCTTAGCTCTACGAAAGAAAGAAAAAACAAAGCATTGCCAATTAATATTAACTCACCATCAGTCGTAAGGTGAATCCTGACTGAAGAGATACAAAATTGTGAAAAACACTTATATCTTAGAATGGATGAATGACTGTAGTGTTTGCTTATAAATTGTTATTGATCACTTAAACTATGAAAAGCCCCCACTTGACTTATTTTAATTTCTCTTTTTAAATTTTATTTTATTTTTAAGATGCAGGATACAACTTATTTTAATTTCGCCTCACTATGTGTTTTGTAGATTTTACCTTAGTTCTTTAAATCTACTTTTTCTTCTCTCCGCAGCAAGCTGCAGGCAAATTGAAGCAGCAATTCTACCAGACTGTATCTAAATACTAGAGGAAGTCTCATTCATGCAGTGCACATTTCCTGTAGGATTTCCTCTCTTTGCCATCTAGGGCAAAACCTCGATACCTCTCCTTTCTGGATTCTCGTTTTGGGGAACTCCAAATTCTTCAACTCTATATTAAGCAGAGCAAGTTATTCCTTTACAGATTGTGTCTCTAGATTTCCAGAGCCAAGAACAACTAACACTTCAACTAAACTATGTTCCCCAGTCAGAAAAACTTTCTTTCCTTCCTTTCTTCTTTCCTTCATTCCTCTCCATCCTTTACTTTCTTCTTCATTCCCTCTTCCTTTCTTTTTCTCCTTTTTTCTATAATCTTCCTTTATGTCTGTTTGTCTTTCTATTTTTAATTTTATTTTAAAAATCTGTCTTCTTTGGAAGGCAGTACAGCGTCTATTTTTAACTCTGTATGATCCTTGCAGCCTCACTCTTTAACTGAAATGTCTGATCTGCTATTTCTTCTAAAACAAAAATGCAGCATGTCTCACAAGGAAGATTTACTTCAGCTGCCAAGAAAACTTTTTCCCAATGCTATTATAGTCTATGTATAGAAATGATATGGGTATAACTATGATTATTGGAGAGGCACTCTATACTCTACTGGGGTTGCAAAAACTCTACTGGGCAATCTACACTACCGGTGTAAGGGCGGCTTATATCTGAGGAGTAAGACCTTCAGTTGTTTCAAACTCTTCTCCTAAACCAAATAGAAGAGACTTGTCTGGAAGACAGAATCTAGACCATTGTGAGATGTGCTTAAGACAGGTAGAAGTTTTGAATTCGGGTAATATTTGGCTTGACATCCTACTATAATTAATGACATTGGCAGCTAATATAAATTGAGTATGTTCTGTTTGTGGCCTTGTGTTACGGAAGTAGAAGCCATTCTAACTCACATGCCACAAATCAGAAAATGGAGCCTTCAGGCTGTAACTTTCTCAAGGAGCAGAATGTTGGAGAAAAACAACGGTAATGCTGATGATAGTGATCATTTTGGTCTTTGGAGAAGGTTCTTTCATAGTAGGGTTTGGGTAGACAAGAATGCCAGGGACTCTTGGCAGGTCGTTGTGAAACAAATTCTGGATCAATCTTGGAATAATAAACTGCTTCAGGAGACCTGAGTCTCTGCAACAATAGCTGAAGAACAGAGTGGCTGTTCCAGCTTTCTCCTTATGGAGGGGACCATGAGTGGGGAAGAATAACATTGGCTTTCTCATGAAAATTTTTAACACTTTAAATTTCACTTTCTATTATACAGTCTAGCATAGAGCATGCACAAATCCTTTCTTTTCTTTCACAACCATAGCATATCTTATAATTTAGCAACTGTAAAAATGAATAAGAACAATTAGCAATGTAGAGAGAAAGACAGTGAACTTATAACTGGCTATAAGTCAATTGCATCTCATTATTAAGAAATATAATGATCCTAATTAATATCCTGGTTTTCCGGTCTCTCCATAAATCAGTAGACCACTGCCTAGCTTGCTGCTTTGCATTCACAGTTTTAGTATCATGTCCTGATTCAGGGCTGGTCAGAGTCTGCTTTATTCTTTCTTGACCTTTGTCTTCACACTGAGATTAGTCAAATATTTCTGTGGAGTGGCAGAAAAAGAGTAATGGGGCATGAGTAAATGGGGTGTGAGTTTTGGCCTAGTTCCTGCTCCAGATGTCCTTGTGGCCTTGAACATCAGTCTCAGAAACCGACAGCACCTGATGGCTAGGTGAATCTTGGGAGTAAGAATGAAGAGAAGTAGAGTTTGACTTTGAACTTGAGAAGTGGCTTGTAGGTGGACTTTTCAGACAGCCAATAAAGGAAGAGGAGCAGGTTTGAGGCAGAAAAAAGCAAAAAACAAAAAACAAAAAACCCCAGCAATAAAAATGAGTTTAGATGTTTGGAACCTGAGGTTTCTGCATGATATTCATGTGCAAATGGATAATCAGCACTGGACCTTGGGAGAGGGACTTAGCAAGGGTCTTGGGGACAGATGAGGGAGAGAAGAAAATTATCAAAGGTAAAAAGGAGTACTTTTCAGAGTGTCCTCCTGAAGATCTCATGGTGAAACCAGAGACATCATTTAAAAGGCTGAATAGTGTCACCTTCTGCAGCCACCTCTGTCCACCAGAAAGGAATAAAATACACATTCAGCATAATGGCACAAATCTTGTCCCCAGGGATCTATGTTTTGTACTATCTCCTTGTCTCCTGTCAGGGAAGATGGTGCTTTTGCTTAATAAGGGAATCTGTAGCATTCACTCATTTGCCTGCAGACATTAAGCATCAGGTAAGATGTTGCTGGTCCTTTCTGATGCCTGTGTTACTTTCTAAATATACTCAGCTGTTTAATGTGTGCCTGTGGGGAAAATATGTAAACTAAGATGTGCTAGTGTTATAAAAAGTGAGCTTAAAGTCCAAAATGACTAAGACAAAGCTGGGCAGTTGACTTAGGGTTTGTCTGAATTGTGTGCTCAGGAATAAGAACTCCAAATAGCTCAAAGGTGAAAGGGCTTTGGAACAGGATAAAGTCTGTCTTCCCTCCCTGAGTACTGTGGGTATCAAGGCTGTCTCCTACTGACTTCTCTTTGGTAGAAACTTCATCATCATCATCATCAATGTCAGTAATGCCTTACACTTATAAAGCATTTCACATGATTTCCATGATGACACATGCTATGGTAAGGAGGCCTGGCAGGTTATTATTAATCTCATTTTACAGAGGGAGAAACTGAGGCCCAGAGAGATTGCTGGCTTTGCATCTAGTAAGCGGCAAAACTGAGATAAGAGTTGTTGCACTGCCCCCTTCCACCCCAGTTCTGTTGTGCTAATTTGGCTCTTATTCTTTCTCATTTGGGCCATTATAATGGCTAGCTAAATGGTGTCCCCACTTCTAGTCTTTTGCCTGTTTAATTTTTGATTTACACTGTAGTAGAGCCACCCCCCACCAGCCCAGCAAGACTTCAGTCATGTCTACTTTCATCTTTAAAAATCTTTAAATTCTCCCCTCATCCTATTCACAAAAGTCCAACATCCCCACAAGATGCTCAAGGCCTTTGACAATCTGATGGGGTACCCTAGATAATCTAGAACGATCTACTCACTGTTGGTCAGATCTGCCTCCTACCTTCTACCTTCTCACCTTTTCGTGCATATGCTCAAGTTGGTCATCATGAATAACTTTTCCTTTGTTTATCCATTATTTAATTCTTGCTTATCCTTCAAGGCTGAGTGCAAATACCGTCTCTTTTATAGAATCTTCCTTGATCTCTGTGGTCAAAACCAGCAACCCTTTTCTTCTTCATTGCTGTACATGCTTATAGTAATAGTTTTGCTCTGTTTCGTATTACAGTTCTTTGTGCCCAGTCTTTGTGCTCTACACTTTCAGTCCTTTGAGGGAAGTCAGGAATTTTGCCTCATTCTTCCTTTACACTCATTATACATACTCAGGAAACACTTATTCATTGAATAAACTTGTTAATCAAAAATTCCAGGGAACTTATATCCAAGGTTACTTGGGTCTGAGTCTTCCGGGAAAAAGTAATATTAAAAAAGAAAGAAAGAAAAGAAAAAGAAAAGGTCAATGTTCCAGGAAAGTCAACAGGAAAGAAAATATATTTAGTGCTGGATCTGTAGAAAAAATGGACTGTTTGGTTTCCATAGAACAGTAATTCCCCAAATTGCTTGTGTCCTATAGTTATCTTCTTGTCTGGCTGCATAAAAATTATCCAGACCACTTGTTGAAAATTAGTGATGCCTGGGTGCTAACTCTAGAACTTTTTATCTAGGAATATGTAATTTAACAGGTTTCTTAGGTGATGTGTATGCAAAACTATGCTTAGGAGCCATTGGTGTAGAATGTTGTGAATCTTTTTGTTGGGAGCCAGCGTTGAGGCTTGCCTGAGCTTTAGGGATCCAGGCTGGCTGCGGACCCTGAGACCACTAGGATGAGTTCAGGAGCTGATGGCCCATTTCCTTCCTTTACTGTTTGGCACATTCCACTAACAGGGACTTTGATGAAACTTAAAGCTCTGAGAGTACGACAGGCATGGCTTACTTTAGGACTCCATTGTTCCCGTTTCTCACAGACTGCGGTTTTGGCTTTAACTCAACACAGTTCAAACTCAGATCACATTTGGGAGCCTTTAATACGGTACAAGCTTCTTTATAAGATTTAAAAGTATACTTGTAGAATTAGTATATACATATGGAGA
>CAUYQG010238762.1:0-12922 GCA_963574415.1 Tarsius wallacei | reverse complement strand
CCACCACAGGAAGGCAGGGCGCTCTGTGGAGGACCATATGGCCCATGTCACCATGCCCCTTCAGGCTTCCAAATGAGACAAGAGTGCAGGCATGCCCAGCAAGCTGGCGGGACAGCTCCTGGGACCAGCACAAGCCAGGAGATGTTTTAGCTACATTTTGGACAGCCTTAATGTGCAAGCCTTCAGGTGTTGGGGTGGGGGGGCGGGGCTAGGCAGCAGGTAACCTCTCCCAAGGCGTTGCTGACATTTTTTTGGCGGGTGGTGGGGAGAAAAGTGAGTTTGTTTCTGCAACTAGGTTACAGGGAGATGGGTTGGCATCGTTACAAAAAAAAAAAAACAACACTCCGATGCTGACATTTTTTGAGTGTTTGCTGTGTGCCAGACACTGTACTAAGCTCTTCATGTGTCTAATCCTTACAACCACACTATGTGGTAGATATTACAATATTTCAGTTTTTATGTATGAAGAAATTGAGATTCAGAGCAGTTAAGCAGGTTGCCCAAGGTCACACAGCTAGTGAGTAGCAGAACTGGGCCTGGAATCCTAGATAGCCTGACTCAAAAGCCTATAGTCTTAACCATGTTAATAGAGAAACTGAGGCATGCAGCGAGGAGGTCATTTGTCTGAGTCAGTATAGCAGAGCCAGGCCTAGAGCCCAGATTTCCTGGCCCTGCTCCCAGGGTTCTCTCAGAAGGCCATGTTGTCCCTCTCCCAGTCAGTTCACTGTTTCCAAGCCCAAGAAGTGTGGCCCTCCAATGGGCTCCCTGATGTCTAATTAAATTAAAATGAAAAAGAACAAAGTAGATGTTTGTTACAAACTTAAAAATCAGAAGAAAAGAAAAAAGGCTTTGAGGAACCAGCTAACAAAAGTACAAATAACTGAAAGTGATAAGAACGTAAAAAATTAGAATTCAGAACGTCCTTGTAGGCCTGAGGGATCAGTAAGTAGCAGACCAATTAAGTTCAGGAGGTGGCCAGGCATGGTGGCTCACCATGTAATCCTAGCACTTTGGAAGGCCAAGGCAGGAGCGCTTGAGCCCAGGAGTTCAAGACCAGCCTGGACAACATAGTAAGACCTCATCTCTACAAAAAAAATTTAAAAATTAGCTGGGCATGTTGGCATACACCTGTAGTCCCAGGTACTCAGGAGGCTGAGGCAGAAGGATCACCTTAGCCCAAGACGTCGAGGCTGTGATGAGCCATGATCATGCCACTACATTGTAACCTGGGCAACAGAGTGAGACTGCAACAGGAACAAAAAAAAAATCAGGAGGGGAACATTCAGATAAGAGAGAAAATACACTAGAAGCCATTTAGAGACCCATGCAAGTGGCAATCACTGTACCAGCTAAGTACCTCATTCATTCAGAGGCCACCTACAGGGAAGCAGCGGTGGAGGTGGGGGAGGCCAGAATGCCAGTGCCAGGACCAGACCAGCTGAACTCAAATCCTTACTCTGTATGCTAGCTAGCTGTGTACCCTAGCTAATTTCATAACCTCTCTGTGCTTCACTTGCCCTATTTGTAAAATGGGGATCATACCTTATTGGGTTTTCTGAAGATTAAAGGAATTGAGACATATGAAGGGCCTAGCACATAGTAAATATTCAATATATGTTAGGAATTGCTACTCCTGCTATTACTACTTATGCTGAGAGATGAACTTTATTTTTGAGTTGGAGTCTCTCTATTGTCTAGGGTGGAGAGCAGTGGCACACTCACGGCCACTACAGCCTCGACCTGCTGGGCTCAGGTGATCCTTCTGCCTCAGCCTTCCAAGCAGCTGGAACTGCAGGCATGCACCACCACGCCCAGCTACTTTATTTATTTATTTATTTATTGTAGAGGCGAGGTCTTACCAAGTCACCCAGGCTGGTCTCAAACTCCTAGAGTGCTGGGATTACAGGCTTGAGCCACTGTACCCGGTCTGAGAGATGAACTTTAAAAGATAGTGTAAGCCAGGCATGGTGGCACACCCCTGTGGGCCCAGCTACTCAGGAAACCAGGGCAGGAGTATTGCCTGAGCCCAGGAGTTTGAGTCCAGCCTGGGCAACCTAGTGAGACCCCTGTCTTCTAAAAAAAAAATTGTTTTAAAAATAATGTAATGATGGAAGAGCTGAAGTATGGAAGAAATTGATGTTTTCAGTAAAAAATAAGTGATCGTGTGAGGCTGGAAGCTGGAATGCACAGTGGAATCTGAGGCTGAAAAGACTGGCTGGTGCAGACTTGGGAAGGGTGTCACGGCCATTCTAGGGGACCTGGACTCACTCAAATTTGACAAAGTACATAGGATGGCAAAGCCAAGCTGTAGGGGAGAAAGCAGGAGAACCCGTTAGGCTGTTACAGCCCCACCCCTGGTGAGGGTCATGAGGCCAGGAGTTGGGGAAAATGGCCAAGTTGTTCAGAAGTAGACGGGTAAGGCCTGGAGACTGCCAGGGTCAAGTGGTTTGCCAACCTGAAGGCCACATAGCCTGCCAAAAGCTCACCTGATCAGGGTTGGGGAGGAAAAGAAAATCCAAGGCTTCTTGGGAGAAGAGAGGGATCATTTGACTATAAGAAGACAAGAATAGCTGGGCTCAGTGGCTCAGCCTGTAATCCCAGCACTTTGGGAGACTGAGGCAAGTGGATTGCCTGAGCCTGCGGGTTCAAGACCAGCCCGGGCAACTTGGCGAGACCTCGTAGGCTACTACTCAAAGGAGGAAAAGCAGTTTAGTGTGCCACTGCACTCCAGCCTGGGTGACAGAGTGAGACTCTGACTCAAAAACAAAACAAAACAAAACAAGACCAAGGAATTTATTTTATTTTTGAGTGGGAGTCTCACTCTGTTGCCCAAGCTGGAGTGCAGTGGTACGCTCATGGCCACTGCAGCCTCGACCTGCTGGGCTCAGGTGATCCTTCTGCCTCAGCCTTCCAAGTAGCTGGAACTACAGACATGCACCACCATGCCTGGCTGATTTCTTAATTTATTGCAGAGATGAGGTCTCGCCAATTTGACAAGGGTGGTCTTGAACCCGTGGGTGCAGGCAATCCTCTCACCTTGGCTTCCCAAAGTGCTGGGATTATAGGCATGAGCCACTGCTCCTGGCCTAATTTTTTTATTTATTGTAGAGACAAGGTCTTGCCAAGTTCCCCAGGCTGGTCTCAAACCCCTGGGCTCAGGCAAGCCTCTCGCCTCTGCCTCCCAAAGTGCTAGGATTATAGGCATGAGCCACCACGCCTGGCTACTAAGGGATTATTAAAACAGGAAACCTTAGAATAAAGATGTTCCCTTCTGAAGTCAGCCAAGGAAATTAAAGCTAACTTGTGGCATGTAGGATTCAAGTTAGATATGAGGAGGAACGGCTAACCACATGACAATGTTATAGTTATTGAAGGAACACACAAGACCTTATTCTAAAACTGAACTTCTTGCTCCTTTTTAAAAGTACATTATAACTGGGATGGAAGAAGTTAGGAAAGTTCTGGAAGTCCCTTCCTGAAGAATTTCAAATGTATAGAAAACATTTTTAAAGTGTTAGGACAACTTAAATGAGCTCTAAGTAATTACTGCCCATCTTGACTGAAACATTAGGGCAACAGGCTTACAAGCAAACTCAGAGCAATGAGATAAATGATAGACCAAAAATTCCAGGAAATGCTGAGTCAGGAGAGCGTTTTCAAGACATCTGGCCCAAGAAAATCTACTTAAAGCACAAGGGGAACTGGCTGGCAATTTCTAAGCTTGGGGAGGGTCCGAAGGAAAAAAAACATGGGGCGGGGCGGGGAGGGGGTTGGGAGGCTGACTGTTGTCTCCTCAGAAGCTGGGATGCTGCTTGGACCCCAGAAAAGGCAAACAGTATGAGATGCAGTGTGCTTCAGGCCAAGACTGGGGGTCAGAGCAGGGTACAGAGATACCATAGCTGGCCAGCCACACAGCAGGGTGGCCAGGAAGCAGTGGAGTGAAAGGATCCCAGGCCCAGTGCCCAAGGGGGGTGTGGAACCTCCCACCTAGGTATATACCCGACTAAGCAGGACTGCTGCTTGAGAGTACAGCGGCTGCATTTCTACCCTCTATAGTAGAATGAGAAGTGGCCTGGGTCTGCACGGCCACTCCTGAGGACACCCAGAACGAATCACTTCATCCCCGAACCTCACACGGTTCCTCCTGTAGAAGGAACTCACAGGGCCCAGCATGGAGTCTGGCCAGTCACTAGATTTCCTCTTTGAACAGTTCTCTCCTGTATCCTCCTTTCCCACACAGGACTAAGAATCCTTCCTTGGTCCCTTTCACATCAATATGAGCAACATAAGGATTTCATCCAGTTTCAAGGCTTGGGCACAGAAACATTGCTTCATTATTTCTCCTCCAGTCCTGTCCCCTTCCCTCTGAGTCTGTGGCACCCCTTCTATTCCACCCCCAACTTGTCCTGGCACCTTAGCTCGTCACATAGAGCTGCCCCCTCGCATGTCAAGTTCAATCTCTCTTCTCCCCATCCTGCAGACTCACACCATCTTCTCACTGCTGGGAGTGGACCATGCTTATGTCACAAGTATTGGCAGACTCATCGGAATCGTCACATTAAAGGAGGTGAGATGATGACAGCCATGGAAGCCACTTCCATGTCCAAAAAGGCACAGAAGCTGATGTCCAGCTCACCTGGGGGAAGCATGGGGAGGAGTCAGCAGGAAGCTTTGAGTCCAGACAGCTGACCCTCTCACCTTTCCAGCTCCGGAAGGCTATCGAGGGCTCTGTCACAGCACAAGGTGTGAAAGTCCGGCCACCCCTCGCCAGCTTCCGAGACAGTGCCACCAGCAGCAGTGACACAGAGACCACCGAGGTGCATGCACTCTGGGGACCCCGTTCCCGCCACGGCCTCCCCCGGGAGGGCAGCCCTTCTGACAGCGACGACAAGTACCAGTGAACCCTCAGTGGGTGGCCTGGGATGGTGGTAGCCATGCCTGCCAGCCCAGAACCCACATCTCATATTTCTTCCGCCTTGGGAAGGCAGGAGGCAGTTGCAGCCCGAGGCTGGAGCCCCAGGCCCCCTCTAGACCTGGGGTGCCAGCTTCTCCTAGTTCATCCTACCTGGAATCTGACCCAGTGCCCACCTGCAGCAAGTTTTTTTCCAAGGGCAGGAAGATCGGCACTGCCCTGGCAGGATGGGGGTGGGATCATCTGAGCCCCGCTCCCCCTTTGAAGGGGAAGGGGCAGAACTAAGATGGGTTTATACTGGAACCTCCAATGACCAGATGTATATAGAGATTTACAAAGATTTTTATATTAATTTAATAAAACAAATTCTTAAATAGAACAAAATAAACACCTAATGAGCCACTTATATAGAATGCCTGTGCCCACTGGCTGTTGTTCTTACCTTGGGCCCTCTAACCTGCCAAAGCCTACAGGGCCCTAGTTCTGTAGCCACCCACCCTCCCGCAACTGTAAAAATCTAGAATCCAGTGTCCGTGGAACGCAGGGTCTGCCAGAGGCCTCCACTACCTGGTCATTAACACCCTGGCTGGGACGGGGACCCCTAGTACTGCAGCTCTGGCCCTTCATTTAGCCAAGAAAGGCACTACCCTCTTTCCTCCCCAAGGAGAGACACTCCCTCATGACTGTCACTCATTGGCACAATTCCTGCCTCTCAGCAGGCCACCCCTGCGGCCCCCTTGTGGCCCTCTCTGGAAGAGCATCAGAGTCACAGCTCTGATGCGACCAGAGCCAACTCCGCCCTACAGAGAACGCCAGAATGGGGCAGCCGGCTGGCTGTGGGCCGCCAGGACGCTGCCCATACATCCTAGAAGGGCCAGGGAAAAGGGAAAGGGTACATGCTGTCATCATTCCAAAGCCTCCCAGAGAAGATCCGACTGAAAGAACAGACCAAAAGCCCTCTGTCTTTAGGAAAAAAGAAGAAGATTTAGAGACGATGGAGAGGTGAAGCACAGCACAAGCCCAGCTGGGCAGGGGCCTTGGGGAACGGCTCAATCTGTGGGCTCCAGGAGGGCAGGAGTCAGCCCCCTGGGAAGGGTGATTCTATCAAGCACTGCACAGGTGAGGAGGAAAGCAGAAAAGAGAGAGGCATGGGGAGGGGGAGGGGGTGGCCGGGCCCCCTCCTAGCCCAACCCCACATAGCCCAGTCACAACAACCCCCTCAGGGGTTCACGTCATCCAAGGAGGAAATGTGTGTGGCATTTTTGATTTAAGAACATGAACATCACGTCTGCCACAGCTGTAGCCATGCCCCAGAGGCCCCGGGCAACCCCCGGCAAACCCCAGGAGTGGGGACAGGACATGCGCCCCCAGCCTGGCCCCTGCCTCCTCTCCAAACACTTTCATGCAAAACACACAACGGAGAAGTGAGTGTTCCCAGGAGCCCTCCGGGCTGCAGAGCTCTGCTGGGAGCCTGGAGCCCACACTTGGGCACGGAGGCTCTACCCCAGCAGCAGCCGAGGGATGCATGCCACCACCAGGCAGGATGTGGGTCACTGGTCCTCAGGCTCTGCCTCGTCCTCGTCTAAGGACACCACCCCAGAAGAGGCCACGTCAGAGATTTGCCGCTGCCGTTCCCAGCTGCCCACAGGTGGTGGGCAGAGTGGCTGGCAGTCCTTGCAGGGCGCTGGCTCCTCCTCAGTGGGGGAAAGGCAGGACTCCGTGAGGGGCGAGCTATAGAGCGAGTCCTGGGCCTCCAACGGGCCCAGGCTGCGAAAGGCACTTTCCCGGCTGGGGGGCAGTTTGGCAAGAAGCAGCTCGTCGCCCAGCAGCTGGGAGGCCAGCCGGGCCGGGGAGCCCAGCAACCCATCCTCAAGGCTGCACAGACTCGAGCACAGGGTGTCAGGGGACACGGTCTGGGAGCAGTCGCTCTCAGGCTCCACGGAGCCCTGGCGCACAGGCCTGGAGAACCGGCGGCCGGTGAAGAGGTCCTGGAGATGGGGCCCCAGGGGCAGCTGCCCAGCCAAGTCTGCAAGGGGGAAAGAAAAAAAGACAGTTCTGCTGGCCCCATTTCAGTTGGCCAATCTAGAAGCCACATCCCGCTCACTCCATCCCTGGCATAGCTCTGGGGGTGGTGGACAGGAGCTGGATCACCTCAGACAAGTCACTGCTTTTTGAGGCCTGCTTCCTTACTAGTGAATTGGAAATTCTAATAATACTTTCCTTATGGGATTGTAGAGAGAACAGAGTCTGGCACACAATAAGCAAGCAACAAATGCAAGGCCACTGTGTATGGTTATACAAGTTGTTCACTGCACAAGAGAATCCTGTCCAAGGCAGTGAATGACAGTGAAATTCAGCCCACACTCTGCTCACCAAGTAGCATGCCCTGGCATGGGGCTGTGCCTGCCAGAGAAAGGGATGCCTTTTTCTAATTTGTACAAAGATTCCACATGGGCTAGTAGCAGCCTTGCATAAATGTTAGTTATTATCATTATCCCAGGAGTGAAAGCAGGCCTGGAACGCAGTCAAACAAAAATGCCTATGGCTCAGGGATCCATCTAGGCTTCAGACATCCAAATCAGTCCCACGCCCCACCACTACCACCACCACCACCTCAGTGGCAGTCTCCAACCTACTTTTATGTGCTGCCTGCCTTGGAAAACATTAATTAGCCAAGGAGTGGGGCTAGGGGAGGTCATCTTCAAAGGCAAAGAGGTGGTGGAGAATAGTGGCCTGTGAGATTTGAACCCCAAAGCTACAGAGAAAGTCAGCCACGTGGTCCAGGAAATGGAAGATAAAAGGAGGGTTGAGCACAGCTGCACAGCCCTGCAGGGTCCCTTCTGCTAGCGAGCGCTGGCCCAGAGAAAGACCCGAAGACTGGAATGCAAGTTGGAGCCAGCATGGCCCTGTGGGTGGTGTTCCCAGCCCAGCACGCCTTCCTGTTTACCTGGGGCCGCAGCCCTGTGCGGTGCCGTGCTGCTGCCCTGTTGGTTCATCTGTCCCCCAGCCAGCCAGAGGCTGCTTCGGAGAGGGAAAGGCAGAAAAGGCAAGGGAGCCACTTACCCTCAGAGACCTGGCTGCACAAAACATGTCACCGAGGTCTCTGGGTTTTGTTTTGTTTTGTTTTAGGACTGAAAGGCCCAACTGCAAAGACCAGCAGAGAAGGGCCAGCACCTGTAGGATAGAAATGACTCCATTTCTAACTGCCGATTTCCCTCACCCATGAGCATTGACAGACCCCTGTCCCTGAGTGTCAAGGCCTGCTGGACAGAGTCCGCCCCTCTTCTCCCCTTTTCCAAAAGGCTGAGTGTGCTGGGTGTGGCTCTGAATGAATTACAAGGCCTATCAGGCCGGCCCACTGCAGCACTAGCAAGGGATGTCCCTCACCTGTGTCAGCTGCCCCAGCAAAGTCCTCATCATAGGAGTCATCGGTGGAGTCCTCACCATCCACCGAAGACCATGCCCGGAGCTTGGCTTCGGCAATGGCAAACTGCTCGGCCACACCTGTCAAGGGAACACAGGCTGCATTAGCCAAGAAGGTGAGCTAAGTCTAGGGTTCAGCTTGGAGACAGAAGAGCGAAGAGACAGGGTTAGAACTCTACCCCCGCGATCAGACCCAAGGAGATGAGAGAAAGCAGCCCTGTGACGAGTATGTGGCTGGTCCCCTTTCTGCCACCCACCTGCTGCAAAGCGAGCCTCTTGTTCACCCTCACTGAGGTCTGAATAGGAGGAAAAGGCTGACTCCAGAGCTGCAGGCGAGTCACTTGGCTTGCTCCAGCCCTTCCATTCAATGAGGTGGGCCACTCGGCCCTGGGCCATCGCGGTAGGCTTGGTCACGTGGTCCTTCACCACCTGGGAAATACCTGGTGACATGGGAGAATGAAGAAGTCTGGTAAAGGCATGGGTCAGGGAGCACTCAGGCAGGGAAGTGCAAGGGTGGCAGTAGTTAGGATCCATGTGTACCTTTGGGTGGGAGAAGGGGTGGGATTCACCTGAGCAGGGGAAGAAAAGGGAAACCCCAGCAAGTGATCAGAGGACACAGCTCCAAAGGGACTGTGCAAAGGGAGGAGAAAGGACAGAGTGCCAGAGGAATGAGAGGGGGCTGCATACCATGCAGGGAAGATCTGGCCAGTGCAGCAATCTCCTGGATAGTTAGGGCTCTCCGGGACTTGGGCAGCATCGCGACTGTATCTCCAACATTCACCTTGGGTGACACCATTAGAAGGTCAGAGCCTCCCTGACATCAGTGACCTTCCCCCAAACATACCTATACTCTACCCAAGATGTCAGGAGGAGACAGGAGCTGAGAGAGAACCAGGGCAGCACATATGTCCCAATGGCTGCTGGGAAACACAAGAGGACAAGAAGCTAGGACCAGCAAACTGTCCTCCCAGGGGGCTATGGAGACTCAGGTAGGCCAAAGGAGCTAACCCTCCACCTTCCCAGCTCCCAAAGGGGAAGGAAGCAGATCAGGAAGGAAAGAACCATAAGGGGGACCTCTGAGGAGAGAGAGGAGGAGAGAGGAAGAGGGGTATGGTATCCAGAACATCTTCAAGATCTGCTCCCTGGCAGGGTGCGGTGACTCAAGCCTATAATCCCAGCACTTTGGGAGGCTGAGGCGAGAGGACTGTCTGAGCCCATGGGTTCAAGACCATCCTGGGCAACATGGTGAGACCTTGTCTCTATAATAAATCAAAAAATTAGCCAGGCATGATGGCGCACACCTGTATTTCCAGCTACTTGGAAGGCTGAGGCAGAAGGATCACCTGAGCCCAGCAGGTCAAGGCTGTAGTAGCCAGGAGCATGTCACTGCATTCCAGCCTGGGTGACAGAGTGAGACTCCATCTCAAAAATAAAGAAAAAAGACCTCCCTTTTGCTCTTCTCCTCCTCAGTCTTCGATCCACATCCTAGCTGTTCCTGGACTGCCTGCCACGGCCACAAACTCGGTATGACAAAATCAAGCCCATCCCTTCTGTCTATGTCTGCCCCTGCTTCCTGACTTCCTTCCCTTGCATCACCCCACTCTTCTCCCATGCAGCCGGGCTCCAAGCCTCAGTATCCCCATCAATTCCCCTCTGGGCTGTGCTGGGCCATTCTGAGAAATAGTGGTTCCATCTCCAAACTGCTTCTCACACTGCCCTCACCCTCTCTACCCCTACTGTCACTGCCCTTCCCCATGCCCCCAGTGCTCCCTGCCAGATGAGCACAAGTGGTGTCCCCCAACCTCCTCCAACTCCATGCTATCTTCTCATGCTCTCCTCTCAGCACGAATGTTGTGTGTGTAGTGCACCAGCTCTCCCCTCTACCCTCCCCATGGCTGGCTCTTTGGGCTGAAAAATCACCACCTCAGAGGAGCATTCCTGGTCACCCAACTTACTGGTGGTCCGTCTTCCCTCTGTAGTCTCTAACAAATCACTCCCCTCCACCAATGCACCCCATTTGTGGCCCTTAACCACGGTGTGATTATGGATTCCTTTGTGTTTCCCATTTCGGGTTGGCATCCCTCACTGGTCTTTAGCTCTTTGAGGGAGTAAGTCTGTGTTGGTCATGCTGTGCCTAGTGTTTAGCACAGTGCCTAATACACAGCAATTTCAAATGCACAGGCTGAATGGATGAGGTAAAGTATACATGTAAACAATTTTCCCGGAGTGCAACTGGTCACAGCATGTTACCAGTTAATATATTTTCCGGCTGTCTAAGGAGGTTAGTGCAGGTTTCGCATCCAGGCACTGAAGGACCCCACTTTGTGAGATCCTAGCCTCTTTCCAAGCCTCCTTGGAATCTACCGCTGAGCTCGTCGGGCCAAAAAGAACCCCACTTCTCCACCTATTCTGTTAGCAAGCAGCCCACCTACCTCCAAGAAAAGAAACCCAGCTTTCCCCTATGTCAAGAACACCGTCCTCACCTGACAAAATGCTTGCTACCATTCAAGGCCTACCTCAAGTCCCAACTCCTAAGAATGCCTTCTGCCCACGGTCTCTCTTTCATTTGACACTGCATCCACTCCCACCATTGCCCTTGTGCATTCTCCTAAGGGAGCTTGGGATGGCAGGGCCTGAGTGTGATCCACCTGGGTTCCTAACTCCACCCTGCACCTGGCTCAGTTCTCCCTGACAAGCCCCAGCAAATGTTTTCCTCAACGACGTCTCAGGCACACACATCCCCTCCCCGGCACTGCCTAGCTCTCAGCCTCACAAGCACAGCCTCCACCTGCCCCTTTACCTCAGGCCCACCCTCAGGCCCTCCCCTTCAGTACCTGGCTGGCAGGGCCCCCAGGGTGGCGCCGGTAGCCTCTGGCCAGGCCTTGGGGGTGGAGCACCTGCTGGGTGTTTCCCGGCTGGCTCTCCCTCCGTCCCTCCCTCCCCTCACTCCCCCCGGCCGACACCATCCGTGCTGGCGCTCCGCGCAGCTGCGGTCCAGGCCCACGGAAAAGGTGTATGTCTCCCAGGCAACCCATCACCATGCAACAGGGTCTCCCGGGATACGGCCCGGGATGCGCTGACGTCAGCGCCGAAGGCGTGAGATAGCCCGCCTGCTGGCAGAGCGCCGAGCGGAGCAGACCGGCGCGGGGGCGGCCTTGCGGCCTCGGAGGCCGGATAGCGCCTCCGCTTGCCGGAAAAAGGAGCCAGAAGCAGGCTGGCGAGGCGGGGGAGGGGGATATGGATCCCCTTCATGTGGACGCAGTCCTCCTTCCCCCACCAACACCAGGGGCCCAGCAGCACCTCTGGCAAGTCCTGGCTGTCCACTGAGGAAGGGCGGGAGGACCGGCTCCAGCCTCGGAGGGTCCGAGCAGATCCCAAAGAGGATAGAGAGAGGCCCCGAGGAAGTTCGATCCACTCCACAGCCCACGCGGGGTCCGAGGCCACTGAGGGGAGGGGGAAAGGCTGTTCAGCTGGACCTCCACTTCCGCCAAGATCCCCATTTTCATCCAGTGTTTCCATATAATTTCTCCTCAGTCCCTCCCCCACCTTATAAAATATCAGTAACCACTGGGTGCGCCCTTCAACTCTAAGAGCCCCTATCCCACAGCCCAGACCCCTGGGCCCCTGGGGCCATCTCGTAGCAGCCCACTGGCCCCCTTCCTTCTCTGAGTGTATTTTGCCATCTTAACCCAAACGCTGATAAATTCTGAATCTTCTTCCAGTTTCCCAGCCTGCCGGTTCCTCCTGGCGAGCACACTGAGTTCCTTCCCCATCACTATCCTCCCCACCACTGCCCTGGCCCCTCTGCAGGCTTGCTGCCTTCCTTCTATCCTCTTGCTGCTTGGGTTCTTTCCTCTCGCCAGCCTCAGCTGGTGCACAGCGCTTCTATCTTCTGACAAACCTACGATTTCTTTTTTCTGATTTCCTCCTGTTCCCTGAAGCCTTTTCCTGATGCCCTCTCTGGCCCCAGCCTGATTCCCAAGATGTAAGCCAGAGTAATTTTCCTTTTGCCACCCGAGCACCCTCCTGCTCAGCTTCCCATCACCTCCCCGATCACATCTACAGTCCCTGGTCTCACCTCTGCGACTTGTCTGACAAGTCCATCGTCCTCCAGGCCCTTCACGCTGCCACAGAAACATTTTGCCCAGCACAGAAATCATAGGCATGCTGGCTGTGTTGATGCGGAGAACCAAAAGCCCAGAACCACTCCAGGCTCAGCTCCCAGTTCTATTCCTGTTTTGGCTCCGGATGCTGAGCCAGTCCCCTCCCCATTTGGAACCTGTGCCTAGACACATAAGGAGAACACTCCTGCCTCACAGCTTTGAGGAGGTGGGAGTGCCGAGGCCCAGCCAAGCTCTCTGGGGCTCCGGGAGCTGAGGCCCATCCCCCCAATAGTGCCAACAGGCAACGCACATCACAACTGACCTTTAGCTGGAGCAGCTGTCTCTGTCCCTGTGCCTCAGCCAGCTGGTGGTCCCCAGCAATGCTACCAACCAGAAGGAAGACAGGAAGTTACAGGCCATCCCTGGCCCCCAGCCGGTACCTAATTAGGGCTCTCCAGACCAGTCCTGAGGTCAGACAAACTCC
>CAUYQG010238761.1:0-36704 GCA_963574415.1 Tarsius wallacei | reverse complement strand
TGCAGCAACTTGGATGGATTTAGAGTCTATCATACTCGGTAATCTATTAAAGAAACAAGGATCAGAGTACCATATGTTCTCACTCATAAGCGGTCTTTGAATGAACAATTATCATAATACCATAAGAGAGAGATTGGCAGTAGTGGGAAACTGCGGGGGTGGCGGGGAGGATTGGCAGTTGTGGGAAACTGCTAGAGGAGGGAGGGGCACACTTTGTCAACAAGGGTGCCTGCATAATAAACATTTGTATACCTAACCCTGAATTGTACCCCATATCTTTAAAATTAAAAATTAAAAATAAAATAAAGAAACAGAAGAAAAAAATTCAGATTATTTGGAGAAACCAAGCATAACTGATTATAGTTGACTAATACATAAAGGGTAGTGGTATCTGAGATAGAAAAGTTAGACAAGGATAGAACATAGAGGGCCATGTGTTCCAGACTAAGCTATGCAGAATTAATCATCTAGAACAGTGCTTCTCAAACCTTAATGTGCAAAATCAATTAGGGATACAAATCGATTTGGAATCTTATTAAAATACAGATTCTGACTCAGTAGTTATAGAATGGAGCCTATGATTCTTCATTTCTAACAATCTTCAAGGTGATACCATTGCAGTTGGTGTGTAGCCCACACTTTATTTTGCAACATTCATGCAAAGTATATATGTGTGTGTGTGTTTGTGTATAAATGCACACACATGGGTGCACACACATGGGTGCACACACATACACACATATATTTTTTTAAGGAAGGTTCCAGTTAGCACTGTGTAAAACATATAGGGGTGAAAGGACAGAAAAGGCAGGAAGACTAATAAGAATCTTATTGTAGAAATCCAGACAAGAATTAGTGAGAATCTGAAAAAAAAAACAGGTAATAGGAATGGTAAATAAAGAAAATATTACAGGAAGTAAAATAAATAAGAATTGAAGCTATTTGGTATTTTGGAAAAAAATAAGAATCAAAAGTAATTCTCACTTTTCTAACCATGACAATTGGAATAGTGGCATACTAGCCATTGAGCAGAGAATATAGCAGAATGATTTATGCTTGCAGAACTCCAGAGAGTACACATTCTCCTGGAATTTTTTACCTACATTTACTCAACGGGTAAATAGAATTCCAAATTCTAAAACTTTATTCACTAACTGTTAAACCAATTTCTTAAAAAATCCATTATCTCTAAAAGGTTATTTCAAAAACAGAATTACATAGAAACAAAGAAATGGTTATGTATGGGTAGGAGTATTTGAATAGAGGTATAAGGGGCACAGGTTATTTTCACAGGGCTTCAAATCTGGTATTATTTTTGAATGCACAATGGAAGAAAAAGTTAAAACATTTGGTATCTTTCTCTTTCAATAAACACTTATAAGCCTGGAAAATATTATTAACCTAAGCCATAGGAAATCCTCATCACTATGACTACACAAATAGAAATTTGCCATTAAAGTGGTAACTGGCTAATTGAATTGATGATCTCACTGTGCCATGTATCCCTAAATGTCAGATTCCCAGAAAAGAGGAAATGGAAGAGAAAAAGGAAGAAGTGAAACAGAAACTTCTGTATCTACTATGTATTGGCAATATGTAGTATAGCTGCTCTACTAAGCCCTATGTATATATTTGCACTCGCTGTTCTCTTCATCTGGGATGTTCTTTGCCAAGATCTTCACAAAGCTGGTCCTCTAAAGTCCTCTTCTGACTTAAGTTTACACATATTTATGAAAATTATGTCACATAAAATTAGTTCTAGTACATATATGGACACGGCTCTCATTTTCTCTACCATACAGTGATGAGTCCAATTTACACCGACTTCCTCTTTTCAATAATTATACTCATCCTTTGTAACTATAAAGTATTTTATATTTTTTAAACACATAATTTGATTTTGTATAATAGTCTTGTATAAGAAGTACTGATAAACCAGTATTATTATCCCCATTTAAACTTGAGAAAATAAGGCTCAGCAAGGGTAAACTGAGTTGTCTAAAATTACTAGTATAATAAATAGAAAACCCAAGTCTATATTTTCTAAATATTGACCCAAAGCCCATTCCCAAATTGCCTTTGGGGAAACATACATACATGCAACAAGGCAGTCTCTCAGGCAGCTATAAGCACGAGTAATCAGCCTTAAGAAAATCTTGTCTACAAACATTCAGATAAAGTAATGGGTAAATAATAAAGGAAAGTTATGTGACATTTAAATTTTGAGTACAACAAATTTTACATTTTATTTGTCTTGCAAAATTTTATTTGCCACTATTTCATTTGCAAACCCACATTTGTCTCATAAATAAAATTTATGTAAAGGTCTTATAAAGGACAACCCTCTCAAACTCATAGCTTTTCATAGTATGTGTGGCTTTTACTCACAAAATCAAAATGGGATAATGTTGTGGAATAACATCCTGCTAATCAGGTTTGGCAGGAAAAAAAAACATTTATTACAGATGCAGTAACAGATGATTGGTATGATTCATATAATAAAATTTTATTTTATCTCTAAAAGTTTACTTTTACAGGTTATGGATATGTATCTGAAAAACTACAGATCTACAACTAATTGTGAGTAGTTTTAAATCAAGCATTTTATGAATGCATAATTTTTATTTTATTTTTTTAATATTTAGGTTGGGAAGGAATAAAATTTTTTTAAAAATTTTTTAAAGTATGTTTTGACCAAACAGTAACGTTGATGTAATTCAGCCAGCAGAGAATCATAGTAGGAGCACAGAGTGCGTAAGAGTCACAAAGACCTGATTTTGAATGCCCACACTGTGTGTATACACACAGACACACACACACACACACACACACACACACACATATATGCTAAAATTAAAACAATACAATAGGCTAAAAATACTAATTATCCACACTATTTCTATAAGAATGAAACTTCTTAGTTGTGTGAACGTGTCTCATTCTTAAGATGTGGTGGATCACCAGGTTGACCTATAAAAAGTAAATGGGAGTTTTAATCAAATTCATCAAGTTCTGGGCCACCTGTAATCCCAGCACTTTGGGAGGCTGAGGTAGGAGCATCACTTGAGGCCAGGAGTTTGAGACCAGCCTGGGCAACATAGTGAGACCCCTCCCACCCCAATTAAAAAAAATCAAGTTTCTTCAATGTCCCAGACATCAAAGATGTCACAAATACAAAAAATAGACATAGTTCCTTTCCTCATGGAGCATCTGGCTAGTCAAGAGAAATACATGAAGAAAATAATCACACAAATCAGTGTGAAATTATGAATTGATATATGTGGAAATATGGCATGACAGTATATACCAAAAATAATCTCTTAGGAAAAGTAGTGGTGTGTAAGGTGAGACCTGGAAGATAAGTAGAATTCAGACAGGTAGATAGGAGCCATCAGAATTGTAAGTGAAAGTCCTCAAGGTTGACACCCTCAAAGAGCAGAGGGAGTCAGCCAGGTCAATGTGTACATTAGTCTAATAAAAGACAGGAAAGTTAGCATAGATTTAAAACATGGTCTAGTCGAAGTATTTTTAAGATTCTTAGAGTATCAAATACAAGCATAGTGATAGGAATAAGACAAGAGAGAAATTTAGTTTCTAAGTAAAAAGAGAATTATATACTCTGGTAAGAATTCGGACAACTACTCACCTTCAGTAGGGTGCTATTGCAGGACTTCCACATGACAATGACACTGTTGGGCTTGTATATTAGATTGATCACTTTGGCAGCTAGATGAATACTTAATAAAGGAAAATGAAGCTGTCATATTAATGGCATTAGAGTTCCAAGGTTTTTGCTGTTATTAAAATGTTTGAGGTCAGGCTCGGTGGCTCAGCCTGTAAACCCAGCTCTTTGGGAGGCTGAGGCAAGTGGATTGCCTGGGCCCACAGGTTCGAGAACAGCCCAGGCAACTTAGTGAGACCTTGTCTCTACAATAAATCAAAAAATTTATTTTTTTTGATTATTTTAGGGTGTGGTAGCGCACACCTGTAATTCCGGCTATGTAGAAGACTGAGGCAGAAGGATCCCTGGAGCCCAGCAGGTTTGACGCTGGGGTGGCATGAGTGTACCACTGCACTCCAGCCTGGGTGACAGAGTGAGATTCCAACTCAAAATAAATAAGTAAATAAAATGTTTGATACCAGGTTACTAAGACAGTCATGGAATCCCTTCAGATTGACCCTTTTCCCTCCTATTCTACAAATAAAAGCCAGATTTGTTAAAAAGTTCCCGATTATTAGCTATATTTCTGCCTCTCTATGCCACTCAATAGATTTTTCTTGGTGTATCAAATCCCCTGCTTCAATCTCTGTTTGGTAGACATGCCATCTTGCAGACACTTGGTTGGGATGATAGGTATTAGAACCAACATCACTGGCAGGGTAGATATGAGAAGAGCACCACAGAAAGATAGGAAGACAGGGATGCTATGGAGAACAGTGCACCTACACCCTACAAGGTCATATGCTAATAACTTTATACTTCTCATCTCACTGAATCCTCAAAACATCTGTGAGATAGGTACCCTTTTATACAAGAGAAAGAAAACTGCAGTTCAGAGAAGGTTGTCCAGATAGTAAAAGTGGAAACCATCATTTTAATGAATAGGTAGATATAAGGATGAGATAATATACTACAGATATGGCAGAAAATAGAAGCTCAAATCATGGAAATAAAATGGGAGAGAAGTCTGGGAAAATTGGGATTGAGAACCAGTGTCAACGACCGACAGGAAATTCTATTTCTTTTAAGATAATAAATATCTCGGCTTCTTGATATTTATGACTGGGCCCCTACCTATCTCTGTATCCTTCGTTTCTAGTTACTCGCACTGAACACCTTACACCCCAGCCACATCGACTTCCATTTCCTCAAATGTGCAATTCTCTCTCTCTCTCTCTCTCTCTCTCTCTCTCTCTCTCTCTCACACACACACACACACACACACACACACACACACACACAGAATTTTGTCTAAAACATACTTCCCACCCTATGGTGTCCTCTATTCTGCAAATCAGCTTGGCACTTTCTCAGAAAAGCCTTTCCTGATATTTATCCCTGCCTTACACTGCAAGCAAGACCATCTGATTCTTTAGGTGTCTCTGTCTTCATTTCCATAGCACTCTATATTCATCTCATCACAGGTCAGTGCTTTTTCTAGAATTGGCTGTTTGCCTCATTAGACTAAAAGTCCACAAGAATAGATTGCTCATTGTATCCCACGCCTTTCAGTATCTCATGCACATAGTAGGCATACAATATATACCTATTAGATGAATAAAATGAATGAATAGATGTGCTACTTCCAGAGGAATAGTACACTTGCATGAATAAATAGCTTTGTCTGTGAACACAGGACCACTCAGAAACTATTTGTTGCCTTGGTGATTTGCTTCATTTTTCTCTACATAAAGCTCTGGTGGAAAATAAAAATTATTTTAGCTTCCCTAAAAACTATATTTGTAAATTTCTATTATGAGCCCATTTCCAAAAAAACAAACATGTCACTTTTAAAACCTAAGGTCATAATAAGTAACATGATACTTACAGACCTTGCTAAAAATCATTTTTAAATGTTCAGCAACACATTTTATTTCCTTTTAGAAATTCTCAGAGACTTCAATTCTTATAGAAGATAATGGGTTGACAGAGGCAAAGAGTGAAATTGTCTTTACAGAACAGATGTAGTATTAACAACATCAAAAAAAGCTTCTTTTATGTGCCTGGTCCACTTTTCATTCTGCTATTTGAGTTTTATTATGTACATTAACTTGTTAAACATATTAAAAAATAATTGGGCCATCATGCCTTTATTAACAAATTATAGCAGTAACATAACATACTGCAGTTCTATTTGTAGATTTTTTAAAACTTTAAAAAATGTCTATAAGTATGATTAATGAATATCTGAAATGATACCAATGAGTGACTTACCTACTACAACTTTTTATTAAGATACTTAGTTAAATTGAATAATTGTATTTACAGAGATAATATACTTTATGATAGTATTAGATTAGAGACCCGAAAAGGAAAGATCTTAGAGATACCATAAAATATAGTCATTTTACAGAGAAGGGCAGTTATTCCCAAATGTCCCTAGCTATTTCCAGTCAGAAAGTACAGATTTACATTGACTTTTCACAGTTTCATATTTTTTCTGTTCTTATATCAAATCCTATATGCTATTACATATGATACTTGAGAATTCCTACACAGTGAAAGAAAAATTCTATTGACGGCCTGTATTTTATTAACAATTTGCCCAGAATATTCTGCCTGTCATTTAAAACTATTGTTTTACTGGCCAATCATCTAAAAGCATGGCTCTGCCTCAAGGTAACCTAACATTATTTTCTTTATATTTTAGTTGTCAAACTTATTGGAATCATTAACTTTTAATTATACAAAACATATTCATGAAATTCCATTCTATAAAATACGTTGCATTAGTTACTAAATTGTGTTTAATCAGTGTTATTGAGAAGAATTCATTTACCTCAATGATCACACCCAAACAGAGGAATTCATTAAATATATAAATTATGAGTTGCTCAATAAGTTATACTATATACAATACTTTCCATATGCCAGGAATTATGCTAAGTACTTTACATACTTTATCATAACATCACTTAGACATAGCTAATATATTGTTTTCATGAGGAAATCAAGGTACAGGAAAGTTAAACAACTTATCCAAGTCCTAAGGCTAATAAGTGTCAGAATAACAATTTAAATCCAAGTCTTGCTCAGAGTCCTGCTCTTCACAGTAAATCATGCTACTTCTCTTTCTCAGTAGTGATATCTATAATAAGAATTAAAATTGAAACTGGATAGAAACATATACATATATGTATTTTTTAAAGATGACTCAATCTTCTTATGAAAGTGAGTTATCGGAACATTTGACAGAAACTCTGTCTATAGCTGCTTTCATGATTACCTGGCCTAAAACATTTTACTCTAAACCTGAGAGACTCTGCGAATCAGTCTGACCAGACTAGAACTCTTAAGACTTTAGGCAGTCTGCGTCATATGGGATAAGATCTAGGGTGGGATTACTTTATCAGAGAGTTTAGATGATCATGAAATAAGCTAAAGTCATTTCCTTGCTTTTATATACAGAAAAAGTAAAAATTCTTCTCTAATATGCTTAATAGATCCTTTTATATTGCCATTATGCAGTAATATTTTCTTGACTTATCATCATCTCTTTCATTAATCTTCTAAAATTCATTCTTAAGAATGTGGAGCAAAGACATAAAGTGAAATTTACCTCTATAGTGTGTGTGATAGGGAGAGTGGGAGAACTCAGAAGGCACAGTGGTCTAGGAGAACCCAAAGGAACAATAAGTGTTTTTGTGCCAAGTCATGAAGGGAAGAAGGAACCAAGATGCTATTACCAGTGGAAGTATTTCTGTTTCCCTGCCACTGGAAGCTGACAGAGGTGGTGGTCAGCTGTGGTAGTGAGATATGCCATGGGTAAGTGAAACCTAGGACAGATCAGGATAATTCGCAGTTCCAATCTCACATAAAGTTTCTATAAAGCAAGAATTGAACAAAACACCTCAGAAGCTGCTAGAAGGTGGATTTATTGCGGTGGGGAGAAAGTGATAAGGATTGAACTGAGATAGAGTTAAAATTTCCAAAATGTTGGCAAGTTTCCTATCAAAGGGTCTCAGGAAAATGGAGGAAAGGTATCCCAAGTACATGTCCATATGGAAAAAAAAAGAATATAATATCTAAAGTGGTGGATTAAATAGATAATATTTGCAGTCTGAAGTCCTCCAGGAAGTAAGGAAACCAGGAAGTCACCTCACCTATGTTCAGCTTTT
This sequence comes from Tarsius wallacei, assembly GCA_963574415.1. Lineage (NCBI taxonomy): Eukaryota > Metazoa > Chordata > Mammalia > Primates > Tarsiidae > Tarsius > Tarsius wallacei. Next base: position 28,865 of record CAUYQG010238761.1, on the reverse strand, counting down.
GAATCAATCATGTATTATTTACCATTTAAACATGAAACTGAAACTTTGTTGTATATTTATCCTTTGAAGATATCATATATGCCACCCTAGGAATATTCATGAACATAATTAACATATTCATGTTTAATTATAATTTTATATAGTTGTAATATATAATACATATAAAATATATAAAATAATGTTATAATTTTACAAGAAAATTTACAAAATGTCATGCGAGTGTGTGTTCTATTGAATCATATAATTTCTATGATAAATCAAAATACTGGAATGATAACACTGATCTCTTATTGTGTTTAAAGTAAAATGACATTTCTTACCTTTGTCCCTGTGGTCATTTATATTTTGGTAAGTAAATATAAAGCACATGACATGTTTTTTGATTAGATCATGTTTTCAAATTGAAGGAACTTGGATTTCAGTATTGATTTAACTTGTTCAATTCAATAGAATTCCAGTTTTGAATTCTCATTAATAATTTTTGAATATTACTTTTAAGGTGTTAATTATGTCTCACAGTACCTAAAATTATTATAATTTGGTAATAAGTTATTATAAAACACATGCAGGTCAGATTTGACAGTATCCTCTCAAGAAAAGTTACACCAAGAATAATATCTCAGGAAGAGTAAAACACATTAAAGAGAATATTTCTTTTTGTAGATTACATAAAAACATAGTTTCCCACTTCGCTTTTAAAAACATTTGCTTTGGTTTATTTTTACTGACTTAACAGAAAAACTGAAGAAATGCTTGGCAATTGCAAAAAGTTTAGGCTTTAAATCCATTGACATCAACTGAAGTTGCCATGTGAAGCTAAGCCTCGTGTGAGATAACATTAAGAGTTTTTGGAATTATATCTGTAAAAGTAAAATATTTAAGGTCATACCATGGGGAACTTGGTTTGTGGCTTCAAAGTTAAATGATCCTTTCTTTAGTAGTAAAAGATATCACACTGGGAAGTCTACACCTGGTGAATCTCATGTACTAAGCTATTGATTTTGTCGTGTTTAATGGGTATCCAATCAACGTGGGATTCTAAAAGATATGGCTCAAATTACCTCATGATATGCATGCAAAATAAAAAGTGAACTAATAAATGTGTCCTTTAATTACCTTTTTAAAAAACCAATAGTAATTTTTATTGAGTAAAAACAGTTGTAATTTTTATTCAAATAATCAGTTTATGAAATTTAATTATACTATTTGGAACCAATGACAGAATAAAATGCTTTTGAAGTTTTTAATTATTTTCTGTAAAATAAACCCATAAAAGGATTGCCTATTAATTTTATTCCATTCCCGCTTTTATTTCTATTTCCAGTAATGAAAATATTTCATTTACTTCTAATTAAAATAGAGATAATTAAATATTAGGTATTGTTTGTTTTAAATCAGGAACTAAAGCTTTTTTTCTCATTAAAAAAATCACTAAAATGCAGAACATAAGAATTCTCCAATCAGAAACAATATGACAAGCCACAGTAAAGCTGATTGGTTTCTTCAAACATAGAAGACATGGTTTTTAAATGAAAAGCTAATTATCACACTTAGAAAGACTTCCTTGATATGTTATGTTAAAATGATGTGTGAGCTATACTACTACTATAGATATTTCAATTATGAGCTATAAATAGATGCAAAAGCAAATCCTGCCATATAAAACGCAGACAAATTCTTCCATTTGTACAAACACGCAGTATCGCTTTAAGAAGTTGAAATCACATAAAAACAGGACCCTCAGACCCTCCTAGGGAACAAAATGCCCAGCAAAGTAAATTATTATACAAATCATTTTCTCTCATGAACTGATAGCACCTACTAGAGCTGTTTAATTAAAGGACCAGAATAATAATAGAAAAATGCTGCACACAACAACAGCCCTGCTTCCTATCCTACCTTTGTGGTGACAATGCACAGGCAATCCATCCTGGATCCCTACACAGGGCTCAGTACATGGAAATCACACCAGCAAATCAGCAAAGGTGAGAAAAAGCCTTTTGGTAAATAGCACACAGAAGCAGAGCCTGGATTCTGCACAGACGGCTTTTCCAAGGGGGCCCCTCATGGGAAACTCGAGCCCTCCTCCATACAGCTCAAAGCAAGCAGGATTCTCCTAGGCACCGGAAAATCCCCTAGGAATCAGCTCCGGCAAAACTTCCCGGTGGTTTGCTGGGCTCCGCGGCTGCATGGTCTTTTAGCGGATCCGTGATCGGAACAAGGCTCCTGTGAGTGCTCGCATGGTTCTATCGTGGAGATGAGTATTACACCAAGCACCAGAGAATCACATTTCAGCTCTTGCTCTTGTTTCAGAATTCTAATCTGCTGCTTCAGTATACCCGAAAGATTTCCTTTGCCAAAGTCCCCCCTTTGCTGCCTTCGTCTTCCCTAGCAACTCTGAGTAAGCACAACACAAAAAACTACCCGTCCCATTTATCAAAGGGCTGTCGTTCCGGTGCCAGAACAGCAGCTTTTGGTAATAAAAAGCTATTTATTATGAGCATGATTCCCGGGAGCTTAAATGACTGGAAAGATATGACTGAAAAGCTAAGGTGCATGTGGTGCTGCATACATCACATCTCAACTCACTCGCAATTACAAGGGCAGCTTCTTACAAATGACTAACAGCTGGATAAGGAAAATCGGACCAGGGACATAAAGAAACTGCAGATTTGGAGGTTTAACTTTGAAAGCGTTAAATTTCTCCTTTAATTTGTGTACCTATTTGTGTGGTCCATGACGTAAGCAAATGCACAAACAACCTGAATATTTAAATGAATAAGTATATTATAAAATTGGGGTGGGAGACAAAAAATGAGTTCTTTCTCAAACTTTTCCCTCCTCACTGGTTGTCCACAGGCACCTAATACGTGGGCAGAGCTTTGTGTTCCCTTCTGCAGCACTTTAACAGCCAAATGATTAATCCTCCTCCTCCTCTAAATCCCTCCCTTTCTACCAGTGAAGTTGCTATATAGACTGCCTTTGAGGTGCTTGACAAGCATCACTCTGGATAATAATATACTTTTTATCATTGTTTTAGACACATGGGCAGACACAGACTGAGACAGAAAGACACAGAAACTCAGAAAGGAGAGAGGGGGTGGGAGAGAGCCAGCCAGTGAATTACAAAATGGAAAATACTGCCTGACCAATCAAAATGGAAAATCAATGGCCCTTTTCACTAAGAAGAAAACATAGTCAATTGGACCATGGAAAATATCAAGAAGAAATGTCTAGAAACCCATACAATTCAATTACCTCTTTAAGATACTGGCAGAGGACTATTTGCCACCCCACAACCACCCTCTCTTTTTTTAAATGACAAGTATATTTGCTATAATAAACAATCTTTTAAAAAAGGATGAACATATAAGATTCTTCTACCTAAATGAATTATTCAGGTTCTAACCTCAATATCCTTCTGATCTGATTGCTAAATAGATGAATGTCTCAGAAAACGACATACCATTATTTTACCAAAATGAGAGCTCTGTTTCTAAAGACTTTTTTTTAAAGATCATAGCAAAACCAGATATGTATTCAGAGAAAAAGAGGAAAAGAAAAGCTCCTAAAGTTCAATTGATATAAAATATTTAAGAGGGGATTTAAAAAAAAATGATTTGTTCTTAAAAAGTAATTTCCTCTGAACTGTTGGTGTAATAAACTTCAGATAATTTTTAAGTTAAACAAAACAAATAAAACCCATGTTCTGGTCTATTCAATTAGCTAACTGACCTATGGGTCAGTAACATGAAAAGGTCAAAGAAGAGTCATTTTGCCTATTCACCTCCTCATTTATTACATCACCAAAATACTTAATTTAACTAAAGACTTCCTAAGTTTACCTCAGAGTATGTAAAACAACATGTCTTTGAGCATTCCCAGGTACCAGTGTTTCCCTGACACAACCAAAACATCTGATATGTAATTTATACTGATTGTCATATTTATGCTCTAAACAATCAGGCTTCATGTCTCTATAGCACTTTAAAGTTGGCAAAGCACGTGTAACATTCTCACAGGCTTGGGAAGTTTAAATGACTTCAATGTCAACAGTAAAGACCAAATCTCGCTGGGTGTGGTGGCTCACTCCAATAATCCCAGCACTTTAGAAGGCAGAAGTGAGAAAACTGCCTTAGTGACAGAGTGAGACTCCAACAGGGAACAAGGGGAGAGAAAGAAAAAAAGACCAAGTCTTTTAATTGCATGTTCAAGGCTTTTGTTAGTCATTATCAGTATAGAGATAGTCAGGGGCTAGAGAAAGAGAGGAAATAGCAGAAAAACATAGATGTTTTCACAAGGTATCCTTGGAAGAAAGATACATTTAAAACTTCACTCCATCTTCATGTAGAGAAGGAAACTAAGATAGAGGAAAATTGGCAGAGGAAGCCTGATTAGTCTCTTATCTAACCCTGGCTGATCACAAATGAAAGCACCTTGTAAGTGACAATGACCTAGAGAAATGGCATATCATTGGCACTCCATAAGTCATTCATTTGACACATGTTTGTTGAGGGCTCACTATATAATTATTTGGTCAATGTCTGTACCATCTACTAAACTGAGCTCCTTGAAGGTAGTTTTGGGGCAACCCCCTTGGGACCCCTCCCACTGTGGGAGTTTTTCTGTCCTCTCAATAAATCCTGCTTCCCCCTGCAAAAAAAGGTGGTTTTGATTCTATACTTCCATTGCCTAGTCTAGTATCACATTCATTCCAGAAATATACTTGAGAATCTACTTACGTGGAGATGCAAGGGTGAGCAAAAGCTAGCAGAACCGTGTCCACAAGTGAATCAAACTTGGAGTGTTTTGGAATCACAAAGTAGAGGCATATAACCCAAATTGGGGGGGGGGGGCAGAAAAGGGTCAAAAAGCCTTGAGCTGAGTTGAGAAAGACCCATAGGAGTTAGCTAGAAGTTGGGAGAAAAAATAATCCCATGTACTCTATTATACCATATTTGACCCCAAAAAAAGAATCAACAATATCTTACACCTTTATACAATCAGTTTAATAAACACATCCAATGGGTTTCCATAAATAAAGGTATTTTGGAGAGGCATTTCACACACTGAGCATGCAATCTTTGCTTGGGGAAAAAAGCATAGTTCACATAATATTAAGTGAATACAAATATACAGTAAATGCATGTATAATGTGCATGTTCTATACTCATTTGTTTGTGTTTGCATTGATTAATTGGATAATGTATGTCTGTTTAGAAATAAGTAAATACATTTTAAACATTTTAAGCATAATGTATATCTATTTAGAAATAAGTAAATACATTTTAAACATAACATTTTAAAGTGCAGTCCCATTTAGATTAGTGGCAGCATTAGATTCTCACAGGTGCTCAATCCCTATTGTGAACTATACATGGGAGGGATCTAGGTTGCTCACTCATATGACAATCGAATGCTTGAGCACCCCTTCCCTCCAACCCCATGTATACTTTGTGTATACCTTACTTTCCATTGATTTTCCTTAGATACAAAGATGATAGGAGATAATTCACTGCTTTTCCTCAGGAAAAAATATTTTGTTTTAAAAATTAACAAGACATTGGCATAAAGCACTTTTTCACAGACACAGAGCTCAGTTGGACAAGAAGTGCTTGGCAAGATATAAAGCCCCAGCCTGCAAACTGCTTTACTTGATATTCCTTAAGGTTAATGATATCAAGTTTAAAAGACATTGATTTTTGGTAGAATTTGCTATTGAAAGTTTGATATCAAAAAATTACTATTATAAATTATTTTTACTAATTATTTGTACCTTAACCATTTAAGTGCATTCCTTTTATTTTGCTTCCAAAAGAGAAAAAAATCTCTAGACATGAAATATATCCTGTGTCTATTCTAGAATTTAAGCCCTTTGAAAACAGAGGTAATATATATCTCTGGCACCCAGCATGGCACCTGACAATTAAGAAGTACAAAATAAATTTTAGTGAAATGAAAGAATGATCACAGCTCCAGTTATGCTATTTATTTTTCTTGATAGAAGATTTTTTAAAAACCTATTTAAGCCCATGATCCTACATTCATATAAGAACCATATATGCACAGAGTAACTATGATATATATACATGTATATGTATGCATACATATTTATGAAAGAAATATATTGGTGCATATAGATGAAGTTATTCGCAAATAAAAATATTTTTATTGGCAAATCCAGTCTGGTACAAGAAGGTGTGGTTCCAAAAACCTTACCTACAATGGAGAAGGGCAGTTTCCAGCTAAAGTGCTACAACTACAAGAGGCTGCTGAAACTAGATGCTTGCCCTTGTGATAGAAAAACAGTAATAAATCGTTGTATTAATAATAGCAGTAATTTATCAAGTGGCTATTATTGGAAGTATTATGGCAAAAACTTTGTACATATTCTCTCTAATGGCCATAACACCTTTGAGGAAGGAATTATAATCCCCATTTTATAGAAAAGGAAGCTGAAGCTGCCTGAGGTTACGTGACTTGCCCTAGGTCAGGGGTCCCCAACCCAGGCTAAAGACCCTGGCCTATTAGGAAGCAGGCCGCACAGCAGGAGGTGACCGGTGGGTGAGCAGAGATCCACCTTCTGTCAGATTAGTGGCAGCATTAGATTCTCACAGGAGCACAATCCCTATTGTGAACTATGCATGGGAGGGATCTAGGTTGCTCACACCTATGACAATCGAATGCTTGATCACCACTCCCCTCCAACCCCATGGAAAAATTGTCTTCCATAAAACTGGTCCATAATGCCAAAAAGGTTGAGGATTGCAGCCCTAGGTGACACAGACCTAGGTGACTCCAACCCAGAGGGCAATGTCTATGTTCTTGCTATCTCATTGCGCCTCAAATCCTGAAGCATTTTATGTCCCCTGGATCCAACCTAAGTGTGGCACAAACAGCTTCTAAAAACCTTCTTTAGCCAAAGGTAGCCTGAATTCCATGCAGACTAATTATAAACGACCTGGGATTACCATAAAAGATAAGGTCGCCTCTGGGTTCCTACACTGAGGCCTTTCATAGTTTATAATGGCCTTGGGAGCAACCCCAGAAGGAATGGACTCCACATTAAAAAGATTAGCTCCAAAGGAAATAACAGAAGAAATCCACCCACATGGACTCCTATCCCTATCTGTTCCCCAAATACCCAGGACAGCAGGCACACAAATGACATCTGCAAAGCTTGTTAGCTGAGTAAAAGAAATAGACTGCAGGCAGGTCATGGCAAAATGCCTGCCCTCATTTCCAAACTCTCCAGAGGCAAGTAAGAAATTAGGATCAACTGGAAAGAGACTGACTTTTTCAGGGAGGTTTTATGATGAAAAATTATCAGAATAGTATTGAATATTGAAAATAATTCATGAAAAGCAGGAGTCTATGTATTCTGCGTAAGATGCACATCTTTGCAAAAGAAATATAAAAATTCAATTGGTAAAATTTTTAGTGAAACAGTAAATGTTATAAAAATGAAGAAATTTTCACTTTTAACCTACTTTTTGTTTACCATGGTTTTCAATGTATAGACCTTGTTTGTCAACTTTGCTAATATGAGTTAGAACATAGTTAAATGATAACCATATAGCTCTCCCAGTTATTAATATCTAAACAATCTTTGAAACTTAGATAATTATAGATGGTAAACTATAAATGGTAAAAATATTTTTAAAAATTCTGTTTCCCTAACAAATCAAAGTTTATATAAACTTTGTTGAACATTAAGAACATTACTTATGAGGCTCAATTTTTCCTACTATTATGTAATGCTGTGAGTTGAATAGATTTCAGAAATTCAAATAGTTTTGTGCAAACCACAAATCTAAAAAGCTGTATGTTCTGAAATAAAATGCTGCTTTCAAATTAATATAAATAACCTCAGCAGTATTGCTAAATGCCATTCCCACACTCTGCCTTTCTACATCCCAATCACACTGTCCTGTTATCTATTCCTCAAATGTAGTATTTCACTCTAATTCTTCTTCAGGACCTTGAATTTGTCATTCCTTATGCCAGAAACACTCTTTCCCTGGATCTTCACATGGCTGACTCCTCCTCATCACCCAAGTCTGTGCTCAGATGTTCTCACCTCAGGAAGATCTTTCCAAACTGATCCCTTTAATTAAATTAGAATACCTTCCATCATTCCCCCATTACATGATCTGGGTTTATTTCCTTCATACAATTATCACAGTCTAAGATTATCTTCCAGATTCATCTCTCACTATCTCCCCTATTTGAAGTTTATTTGTTAGAGCAGGAAACTTGTATGTTTTGTTCATGCCTATATCCCCAGTGTTTACAACATAACAAATACCAAATAAACTTCTTTGAATGAATGAAAAAAATGCACCACAGAGAAACTCTTTTTCTTAAAAAAAAATAAGACTAGAATAAGAAGTTCATCATGAAACTTGCAATGTATGGTATTTAATATAGCTTGGTTTCTGAAGACGTGATTTACACTAACAATAGTATTTACAAATATATAAATAGAAAATAGTTTTCAGATTCAACATTAATTTTATTTTAAAATGAATTTTATTATTTATAATTAAGGTATATAACATGATGTTATGGCGGAAAATAGATAGTAAAAGGTTACTATAGTGAGGCAAATCAACATATTTATCACCTCACATAGTTACCCATTTGTGTGTGTGTGTGTGTGTGTGTGTGTGTGTGTGTGTGTGTGTGTGTCAGCAGCAGCTAAAATCTGCTTAGTAGAAATCCCAAACACAATACAATTTTATTACCTATAGTACTCAAGTTATAGTTCATCCTACTTATCTGCTACTTGGTATCCTCTGGCCTACATCTCCCTACTTCATCTCAATTTACCAGTAACCATAAATATATATATTTTCCAACTGGCCCTCAATCCTTTGGTTTAGGATCAGGTACTCTTTGTAATGTCACATGCCCTTTCCCCTCTCTCCCTCCCCTGGCAGTGTCCCGCTACTGCAGATCCCTCTCGTAGCATTGTAATAAATGTTCAGGACTCACTTATGAGTGAGAGCACATGGTATTCAATTATTTGTTTCTGTGATAGATCACTACGTATGATGGACTCTAAATCCATCCAATTAGGATCAGTATTTTTTCTTTCTGTGTCTGGCTTATTTCACCTAGCATAATATTCTCCAGGCTCACCCATATAGTGGCAAATGGCAAGATCTAGTTCTTTCTTAGGGCTGAATAATATTCCATTTTGAATATGTATCACAGTTTATTTATCCATTTGGCCATCGATGGACACTTAGATTGTCTCCACATCTTGGTTATTGTGAATAATGCTGCAATGAACATGGGAGTGCAAATATCTTTATGAAGTGATGAGTTCATTTTCTTTGGGTACATGCCCCGAAGACAGATTGCTGGATCATATGATAGTTCTATTTTTAATTTATTTGAAAACCTCTACACTGTTTTCCATAATGGCTGTACCAATCTACATTACCACCAATAGTGAATAAGAGTTCACATCCTCAACAACATTTATTATCTTTTGACTCTTTGATAAAGTCATACTAATGGGTATGAGGTGGTATCTCACAGCAGTTTTGATTTGCATTTCCCTGATGATTAATAATGTTGAACATCTTTTCATATAGATAGCCATTTTATGTCTTCTTTGGAGAAATGTTTATCAAAGTCTTTGCCCATTTTTTAACTGGATTTTTTTGTTTTTCCACTATTGAGTAGTTTGAGTTCATTATAAGTTTTTATATTAACTCCTTATCAAATATATGGTTTGCAAATAAGCATTAACATTTTACTTAGCAGGCTATGATTAGGAACTTTTATGTACATAATATCATTAAGTATTCATAACCAGTTTAATTTTATAAGTGAATAAGCTGAGACTCAGAAGAACTGACTTATCCAAATGTATGTAGCTACTGAGTTGGTAAACCAGCATGGTGGATAATCTGTTGATTGACTGGGTGGACCAGGATGAATCTTGATCATGTAACCTAAAGTCCCATCCCACCTTTGTTATAACGGCGATCTGTTGCACTTTCAAAATCAATGAACTCATTGATCCAGGTAATAAATATCATAAACTTCAATATTTGGTTGTAAGTGTTTTGTATCTGAACAGATTATACTTTGCTGTTTTCAAACAAATGTAAAACCAGCATCCAAAATATAGATATATTAAATGAACATACTATCATTTCTGTAGTGTTTGTGTTGCTTTAGAAACAGCTAGTAAACAAATACATTTATATTTGAATTTGTTTGTTAAAAACTGCTTAACAAATATATCAAACTTGGTAACACAAAACCTTGATCTGCAATGCTAGTACAGACAGTCCAGTCATTGATCTTTAATAGGCAGAACATCGGCCTTGAGGCACTACAAGATACTCAAAGATAAAGTACAATATCTCTGTCAACCTGGAAATGAGGATAATTACATTTTATGTTTTAAATTATTAAATCAAATTATCCAGAGTTAATTACAGTATTCCATTAAAAATAAAAGATTATTCCCCCCTTAATTCCAGATACTTAGAAGTTTGCCACCATACTTTCACTGACATTGGAAAGTAAACAATATACTTAATGCTGAAATAGTTTGAATAACATGGGTTTAATAAAAATGAAACCTATAATATTCAAACTTGCACAGATGGAATGAGATACTTTGGGAGAAGGTAAATATCCTGCTACTAGAAGCTTTCTAGCAAATGATAGAGTCCTTTAGCAGGGAGACAATAAAAGGAATTTAAAACTAAGGAGAGTCATTACCATTAAAATTACTTTAAACCCTTTGATTCTATATTTTCAAACTTAATTCTCCAGGAAGATTAACTCAAAATCATTCTTTATTATTATTATTGTAGTAACAACTGTATAACATTAAATTTGCAATCTTAAACATTTTTTAAGTGTAGAGTTCAGTAGTGCTAAGTATATTTACACTGTTGCGCAAAAGATATCTAGATCAATTTTTCATCTTGAAAAACTGAAATTCTATATACAATAAACACTAATTCTCCTTCCCTCATCTCCCCAGCTCTAAGCAACCACCCTTCTACTTTCTGTTTCTGTGTTTGACTACTTTAGAAACACATTTTATGAGTGGAATCATACAGCGTATGTCCTTTTGTGACTGAGTTTTTTTGCCTCACATAATGTCCTCAGGGTTTGTTTATGTTGCAGCATGTGACACCATTTCCTTTTTTCCTAAGGTTTCATAGTATTTCATTTTATAGATAGACAAAGAAGATATAAACATGGTTAACATATCTATGAATGTATACATATATATGTATGTATATGCACATGTGCATGTGCGTGTGTGTGTGTGTGTATACACACGCAACATTTTCTTTTTCTATTCACATATCGATGCAAGAGATTGCTTCCATCTCTTGGCTATTGTGAATAATGTTGTGATGAACATGAGTGTACAAATATCATTTCAAGAGTCTGCTTTGAATTCTTTTGGATATATACCCAGAAGTGGAATTGCTGGATGACATGGTAATTCTATTTTTAGTTTTTTAGGAACTTCTGTTTTCCATAATGACTTCACCATTTTACATTCCCACCAACAGCATACAAGGTTCCAATCTCCTTATGTCCTTAACAATACTTATTCTTTTCTGTCCTTTCGGCCCTGTAGAGGTCAGCTGTTGCATCTATTTTCTGTTCATTTGATAGTAGGCATCCTACTGGATATGAGGAGATATCTCATTGCTGTTTTGATTGGCATTTACCTTATGATTAGTGCTGTTGAATATCTTTCCATAAATATGTCAGCCATTTGTGTATCTTATTTGGAGAACTGTCTACTCAAGTTCTTTGAATATTTTTAATTGGGTTACATTGTTTTCGTTGTTGAATTGTAGTTCTTTTTATATTTTGGATATCAACTCCTTATCCAATATATTATTTACAGATATTTTCTCCAATTTCATTGGTTGTCTTTTCACTAAGTTGATTGTTTTCTTTCATATGCAGAAATCTTTTCTTATTTTTTAAATTTTAGATTTAGGGGGTACATGTGCTGGTTTGTTACATGGGTATATGGCATGAAGGTGAGGTTTGGCATCAGAAATCTTTAAGTTTGATGCAGCCATATCTGTTTATTTTTACTTTGTTGCCTGGACTTTTGGTGTCATATGCAAGATATCATTGCCATATCCAATGTGTCCTGACATTTTTCCCCTATGTTTTCTTCTAGAAGTTTTATGGTTTTAAGTCTTACATTTTCTTACAAAAATTTTGTACTTTTAGATCTTACTTATGTTTTTAAACCATTTTGAGCTAATTTTTATATATGCTGTAAAGTAAGGGTCCAACTTCATCCTTTTGCATGTGAATATCCTATGGCCAAATATGTAAGCGTTCATTTTTGAGCTCTCTATTCTGTTTCACTGATCTGTCTTTACGCCAATACCACACCATCTTGATTACTATGTCTTTGTAGTATGTTTTGAAAGTAGGAAGTGTGAGATCTCCAACTTTGTTCTTTATCGAGATTGATTTGACTATTTAGTGTCTCAAAACTACCACTTTTAAAGTGAACAGTATCTAATAAAGGCAATAAAATCCTTGTTCTTCTCTCATTCCCTGAAACAAACAAACTTAAAAAACTTCCTTTCCATGCTGAGTGGCATTAAGGAAAGGAAATTTTCTTCTAAATATCAGAAAGGACAGTAAATAGAGAAATATAGTTGAACTACAAAATTATTCTTAACAGAATAATTATTCTTAAATTATTATATTTAACAGAGTGTAAATATACATTATTGCCTGAGAAAACTTTTGGCAATGTTCATTTCTCTAAAATAAATAATTTCCCTATGCTATCAAAGTGTTATGAATGTACTATAACTTTAAAAGAATGATAAATTATCTAATTTAAACCTTTCACTTTAGATTTAGATTTTGGATTAGAGTTTAGATTAGGAAACTAAGGCATAGATAGTCTAGGTGACTTGCCCAAGAACACCCAGATAGTAAGTGTACAAAGACAGTGATCTAATTTCTCTGGCTTCCAATTATGACTAACTCCTACACCATGCTTCCTTCCCAATCTAATATGCTTCCTACAGTCAAAGTCCTCTCCACCTGGTTACCTCTTTGTTCTTGCTAAAAGATAACTAACTTTCTGCCCAATCCATTGTGGTATTTGTATGGTATCCACAGAGGCCCTTTATGAACCAGTTTTAATTCACAAGATTGGCTGGAATATGTTTTCTGCTGAAGAAATAAAGTTTAAATATCAAACAACTAAAACATTATCTAAAACAAAATATTTTTAAGAGGCATTTATTGCTGAGTCATATATTCAAATGCAAGCAACATCCAGAACATTTAGCTATCAGTCCTGTCACATATAACTATTCCATTGTATCCTTATTGCATTCCTGCAGTATAAGCACAATAGGTACTATCTCATTTTACAAGTAAAATTAGAAGTCATTTAATCTGCGTGAAGTTACATACTAGTGATAGAACCAACATCCAAAATCTGGTTTCTGGCTTTAGATCTTTTGCTTTTCCCATTCTATTACACAGTCCTACTTTTGACATCACATTTAGTTAACTACCATTGTGTTCATGTTCTCTCAAAATATTTTTAATTAGTTGTTCCCCTATTTCCTCAAATTTAAGATGTCATAATTGAATATACTCTATCTGTTAGTCAATCTTCCTCCCTAAAAATCCCATTTTTTGTTCTGAGACTACTCAGCTCTCAACTTACTTCATCATCAAGTCTTGTCAATTATTTCCTTAAGTTTCCTCATTTCTCTATGAGCTGATTAAAATTTTTCATTGTTTCTCACTAGGACTCTGGAATATCAAATCTCTCAACTTCAGTTTTTACATACTAGTTTTATTAAACACAGAATATACTGCTAAAAAGTACCCCCAATTATTTAAAATTGCTCAAAGGAAATAATAGAAATAAAATTTAAAATAAAGTTAAAAAAACACATTAAAGGCAAAATGTTTCTTCATCATCAAAGGTCTAAATTGCTTTTTTATATTTTCATTTTTATTTTTCAAATTTTAATAAAAATACCACTCAAGAAAATGTGTAAAACTTGCAATTCATTTCAATAGAATGAGCCTCTACTATTCACCTGATAATATTAAACATATTCATATTAGGAATATCATTAAAATCTTATAACCATTATATAAAATAAAGAATCTCAAGTTTTTAGAGTATAAGTAGCACAGGATAACCATATACTTTCCAATGATGAAAATAAAAACTTCTCTACTACCTTTTTCAGCATTTATTTAATTTAGTTGCCTGACAAGTTGGCGCATTTGTATTCTGCTTAGGACTGATGACTTCATTTTCAAGAAGAAAAATACAAATATCCTTGCAGACAGCCGGGAAGTCCAAAAATTTGTTTTCTAAGTATTTATGAGTCCAGCATGGATGTTGTTCACCCTTCCTCTCTCCTTTTGGAGAAAAACAGTAGCATTGCCAAATTAGATGACTTCCTTTCCTGGAAGCACATTTAGCATTTTATCACTGTCTCAAATAGTTTAAGTAACAGCTTTTATGTTAAACAAAAACGTTTTCAAGAGAGTAGAAGTTAAATAGTTTATAAAACATTCGTGTGATCACCATCGCTTTAGGACTATACACTAAAACATAGATCTCCAAACGAAACACACAAATACTCAGAATTCAGTGTAGCAGAAGAACCCAATATGCTGACCAGGCCAAAGCTAGAAATTACATTACACATTTTATTTCTTTTGAACACTACTAGAAGTGGTATCCACAGAGAACCAGACAAATCTCATCCAGTGAGCATAGAAACAAAGAAAACACTTACAGTTGTCTTCTCATAGGTTTCATTTTCAAAACATTGATTTTCTTTATTTTGCTCAATACACGAAGCATTTTCCTTTGATCCACTGCAAACTGTAAGCTAAAAAAAAAAAAGAGAAGTTTAAAAATTCAACACTTCTTGTGTTCTGCAATGTATATTGTTTTCCAAACTTTTAACACGCACATTAAAACACCTAAGGCCTGAATAAATACCATTGGATGTTGCTTATATCAGTATAGGCAATTATATCTAAGCCATTTTTATACTGCTCCCAAAGAGAAAACATGAAATGGGATGGTTATTCACAGGCAAGTTTTTAAATTTTAAAGCTTTTTCACCAGGGCCTGTTGAACTTGGACTATTCAAGAGCAAATTGATGATCTGGTAAAAGCTGAACATGGTTAATGGGAAGAAGAAGACAGAAGGGTTGATTTCATCTTATGTAAGTTCCTATACTTGCAGAAATTTCTACTCTATGGTAGCAGTTGGAGCTCTCAGAACTAGCAGAGACACTGACTGCCTTTATTTTGAACTACCTTTTTAAAGATCTTTTATAACTACAGCTTTGGATGATAAAAATAATGTCTACTTTCAGAGCAAAGGGTAGGTCTGCTCACTGACCATTATGAAAGATACATGTTCCCTAAACTAAGGGAGGAAACACAACCTATAATCTGACCCCATTGCATGTGAATGTGTCAGGGAAAACTGGCACAGGAAAATGTTGATACTCTACTGCTATTGTTGCAAGTAATTAAATCTTTTGTCTTTGTCCTAGGAGTCTTCTGGCAGCATCCATAAAACTGTGGCAGGCAAAAATCCTAGTTTGCAAGTAGGGTAAAATCTTAGATCATTTGTAGTTCTTGACAGTGACAAGGAGGGAATGCTGACAGAGTCATGGTTTCTAGAAGAGAAAAGCATCAGAGACTTGTGGACTGATGAAAGAGATGTGTGGGACATCTTGGGAATTTGTAGCAAACATGCTGACCACATTGTGTGTTCAACTGCATAATAAGGATCCTTTGTTTTAAAGTCTATTAATAAGGAGAGATTCCTGAAGTGGTTGCAGACTGAGACAGCTCTCAAAGAGTTTTTGATAACTCTCTTCTGGGTGAGAGGACTTCCTCACCAATCTACCAGTCAGCCTCAGCTCCCAAGATTCATTCTAGGTAACAGAAGTTTCCATACCTTTTCAGACAACTGCTATAGAGACATGTACCCACACTGATGTGAAAGGAGAGAAATTTGCATCCACTATGAACAGAAAGATTTCTCTGATTCCAGTTTATTGTAGATGCTCCTCCTCTCTGCTCCCATAGTTTATATCTATCACTGTAACACATTTTATTATAAATTACATTTATGTGTATATGTGTGTGTGTGTATGTGTGTGTGCGTATCTGCCATATTAGTATTCCTTAAAGAACAAGCAGCATATCTGTTTTTTAATCTCTAGGGAAAGATATTTGTTTAATAAATTAAAAAAAGATTAAATTAGATGAACAAATGGATGCATAGATAGATGAACAAACAGAAAAGAGCTCTGATCTAGCTAATAGCGATATCAGACTCAACCATCTGGGGACGCCCAGGTAGCCCCTGCATCAGAAGCATGGAGTTCTTTATTTTGTGCTCCATTATTGGGGCTATCCATCTTTGGAGGTGCAAACTATGGAAACAAATAAAGGCTGCTAATCTGACTACATCAGTCATGTAGATATCCATGCTAAATATCTGTCTTTTGATTCTAACTCAAGACGCTGTTTGAATCTACACTGCTACCATTGCCACCTGGATCCATTATCATACTGAACGTGACAGCACATCCACCATCAAAGACTGTGCACAAAGTTTCTGAGGCAGAGGCTACCTGGGTATTCTGGGGTGGTTGAGCTTGGCATTTCTCTTAGCCAGATCAGAGCCCTTGTTCCCTGTTTGTTTATTTGTTCATCTATCTACGTTCCATTTTGTTGTCTAATTTAATCTTTTTTCATTCATTAAACAGATATTTATTAATCGCTGAAAACAGAAAGACATTCATTTGAACTGTCTTTCCTCTGAGGAACTCTACTGGGATAGAGAAATGCATAAATATGTAATTTATAATATAATGTGCAATCCCAGTAATAGATATAAAGTATGAGAGGAACATCTATATCAGACTGTGGAATCAAGAAGACTTCTTGAAAGATAGTATGTTGAAATAATGCTGAAGAAAAGGAGGTTATCTAGGCAAACAGAAGTGTCCAATCTAATGGAAAATAGTGTGAGCTTGAAATGCAGCATGCTCAGAAGGAAAGAGCGTGGGATTTTTGAGTAAGAAAGAAATGAGAGCCGGGCTCGGTGGCTCAGCCTGTAATCCCTCGCTTGGGGAGGCTGAGGTGAGTGGATTGCCTGAGCCTGTGGGTTCGAGACTCTCCAGGGCAACTTGGCGAGACCTCATCTCTACAATAAATCAAAAAATCAGCCGGGCATGGTAGGGTGCGCCTGTAGTTCCAGCTACTTGGAAGGCTGAGGCGGAAGGATCGCCGGAGCCCAGCAGGTCGAGGCTGCGGTGGCCAGGAGTGGCCACTGCACTCCAGTCTGGGCGAAATAGTGAGACTCCCAATCAAAAAAAAAAAAAAAAAGAAAGAAAGAAATGAGTTAGAATGCACCTATTAGCTGTGTGGAATAAAGCAATATTCAAATTCTGTGACTATCTTCATAAAAACTATGGAGCTAATGCCATCCATTGTATAGGATCTTCCTTCTTAATAGCCATTCTACAGATGAGTGCGTGCTTTGGATTGTAGGGGAGGGAAAAATAGCTTCACTCCATCCTCCTGCTTTCTTTGATCTACAAATTAAATTGACATAAGGCAGATTAACTGGAGAAAAACTATTTTAATCACATGTGTACCCACGTATGCACAGACATCCCACAAAGACATGAAATGCAAAGGGCTAGATGACTGAAGCCTATATAGCATCCTGAGCTGTAGAAGGGAATAATGGACTAGAGTTTCTGCAGTGGTAGAACCAAATTATGGAAGGATGAGGGGAAGAAATGTACGGTGAATAGAGGTTACCTTGCTATACAGATAAAAGTTGTCTCAGAGCAGCTCTCTTTATGATACAGCTACTTTTACCAAGGAAAAGCATCTATATAAGTGTAAATTTCCTTTACAAAGAGGTTTTTCAGAGCTACTCCAGTGTCCATAGTTTCTCAAAATAACCAACTTGAGATATCAATATGCCAAAGAGGAATATTTGGGGGTGGCATTCTGGTCTCCTAGAGTCATACTTTGGGATTGTATGTCCTGAGTACCAAAGAGACCCACAACTTTCCTACCTGCTTTGTTTTAGAAGCAACCTAGAACATAAGCAAAAGGAAAAATGTGCATAGTATTTATATATTTTTCTTCATGTAGATGTTAAGGTCCTTTAACTCAGTGAGTTTATACTCTCTTCACATCCCTCACAGTGTGTGTGTGTGTGTGTGTGTGTGTGTGTGTGTGTGTATAAATATATATATACTTTTAAAAAATCTCAATGAGGTTATTACCTTTCTATATATACACACATATTTATATATATTTAGAAATATATGTATGTATATATATACTATATATACAGTATATATAGTATATATATAAAGGTATATATATACATCTTTATATATATACTATATATACATACATATATATACCTTTATATATATATAGAGAGAGAGAGAGAGAGAGGGAGAGAGAGAGAGAGAATAAGCATGCACTCAATCTCAATAACTCAACTGGCTCCCTATGCTTGAATTTTCTGTTACTCCTTCCCCTAGTAAGTTGCTATCAATTTTTCTCTCATGGAAATAATTTTCTTCTATACTTCCATTGTTTAAAAAGCTCTTGATCACTACAAAACTAGTAACTACTTCTGACCTTCTCAGCATCAATATTCTTGAAAGACATAACAGATGTATTAATAATAACAACAATACAACAGAATTATTTAATGAAAAGTTATAAGTTAGGTCTTGCTTCAAGAGTATTGATACATATTTTATATGCATGACCTCACTGAGATTTAAAAAAACACCCTGTGATGTAGGTATTATGACCCTTATATCCTGAGTGAGAAAACAGAACCTAGTTATGTCTGATTGAAGGATTATACACTTAACTATTACACTAAACTCCTGAACTACTTCTTTACTACCCACTCATCTTTCAAATTGTGGTCCCCACACCAGCGGCACCCAGACATTTGTTAGAAGATAAAATCTTGAATCTACTGAATAAGAAAGAATAGGTGTGGGACCCTACAATCTGTCTCAACAAGTGCTCCAAGTGATTCTGACACATATTAGTTTGAAAACCACTGGTTTAGATAACAAATTTTAAGTTATTACAAGTGAACAAGGTATAAGACATTTTAAGAAAAGATAGATGGTTCTTGGCAAAATGAGTAATGCATGGCCTAACACATGCTGTGACTAGTCACTTCCAAGCATTAGCTGCAATGAGAAAACCCAGATCCAGTGTTGTCATATATTTAGAATATTCAAATAAACTTGGAAGTCTGAACTTTTGTGTGAAATACCTTGATTTTTAAATGTTGACAACATAAAACAAAGTTTATAGGAGGCCATTGTTGTAGAATGTACTCCTTCACTAGGCCCCAACAGAACAGACTAAACTAGAATGGATTCTCTCATGCTAGGTGTCACATTATCAAAGTGAACTTTAAAATGATTTTCTAAAAAACAGGAGATTCACAGCAACCAATCAGAAAGGGTCCCATCTACCTGAGCTGGCTGGCATGATAAGAAAGTCACCTCTGGCCGGGTGCAGTGGCTCAAGCCTATAATCCCAGCACTTTGGGAAGCCGAGGTGAGAGGATTGCCTGAGCCCACAGGTTCGAGACCAGCCTAGGCAACATGGTGAGACCTTGTCTCTACAATAAATCAAAAAATTAGCAGGGCGTGGTAGCGTGCACCTGTAGTTCTGGCTACTTAGAAGGTTGAGGCAGAAGGATCACCTGAGCCCAGCAAGTTGAGGCTGCGGTGGCCAGGAGCCTGCCACTGCACTCCAGCCTGGTCGACAGAGTGAGACTCCAACTCAAAAAAAAAAAAAAGTCACCTCTGTTTTAGTTCTACAAAAAAAGTACTTTGAAATGACCAATTTGCTTTTTGTTCCTTAATTCTGCTTTCTTTAGCCCGTTTCTCCCCATAAGGCCAATCCTCTCTACTCAGCTCATCAGAGCCCGTTTCTATTTCATAGATGGGATGCTGCCCGATTCATAAATCACTAATAAAAGCCAATTTGATCATTAAACTAAATTTCTTGAAATTCTGTTCGTTGACAACAATAATTATATATTTTTAAAATACCATGTGAGCTAACATGGAATAGGTCAAACAAAATATAAACCTGGGTGCAGTCTGCATAAGAGCAGCTACCTTGTGACCTCTGCTGCATTAAGCCCTGAATGCTGTCCTTTCTGCCCTGAATTCCGGATACTTAAAACTAATCAGAGATCTCCTAGTTCTCTCAATGTCTTCCACTTTCTCTGACTTTCTATAATCCTCATTGTCTTCCACTTTTTTCTGGCATTTCACACCATCAACTCCCTCCTTCCTGAAACTCATCCCTATATTCAGAAACATACCTCTCTCGTGTTTGCCACTCAGACTCTTGGACCGCTCTTTCTCTTTCATTTCCTCTTCTTCCTTTCAGCCCTTGAGTTCATTCCTAAATTCTTTTCCTTTATCTCTTCTTGAATACTCACTCCCAAATGATTCTCAATCTAGGCTTTAGGAGGACACTTTTCCCAATTTCTAATCCTATGTTTTCAATTGCCTGCTTTATTTCTTCTAAAAGTGACATCATTCCTTCAAATCTCTTCTATCTAAATATAATCATCTTTTCTTCAGAATCCACTTTGACTACCTGGCTGTTGGCAATGCCATTACCCAATTTTTTAAGGACCATTCATATGACTCCCTCCTCCACAGCCAGTGCTGATCACATCACTTTCTCCAGCTAGACAGAATCTTTCACTCTATGATGCCCTCAGGATATATTCTTCTCTTTTGTATCTTTAATAATGATTAGTCCACCTGATTTCTTTTAGGAGCAATCTAGAATATAAACAAAAGGAAAAATGAATATAGTGTTTATATATTTATTTTATCCACTTAAGTAGATTTTAAACTCCTTCAACTCAGTGACTTTATTACCATCTTGACATGCTCACAGAGACCGAACAAAGTGAGTATCCATATATATTTATTAAGTTAATTACACCATGTTTACAAGAGTATATTCTACTTTACACAGTATGCCTGCACAAATATTTGCCAACTTTACTTTAAATTTATTCATCTTTTATATACATATCATAAAAGGTTCCTATAAAAGAGAATCTTATAGTGAATTTAAAAAACCCACAACTCTTCTGCAGAGTAAATAAGTACTCACTGATTTAACTGTTTGGTGGATTTACTTGTTTTTTAATTTAGTTATAAATTAATTTATTTGCTTAAATCCAGAATTCTTATCTTTGGAAATGAATGTTAGTACTAGTGAGCATCAAGTACAAAATCTGTGCTTTGTGAGAACCAAAGTCATATAAACTCCAAGTAAGTTAAGCAGCGTCTCTGATGCCAGGCCACTGGGAAGCATTACCCCCTCCCATCCCCTAGGAATGTGAATTTTATACATTAACCTGATACACATCCCAGTTGTGCTCTGAAATAGTCCAATTCTATTAATATTTCCTGGGATTTTATATTTATAGAGCACTTAGTTTACTTCACTGTACTGTCCTCTTCAAATGTAGGAAATATTGCAAACTAAAGTGGTGTGAGGTTGACTACTAGTCTTTAGATAAGGTTTAGAACATGCTACTCCAAAATATGGTAACTTGGTTTTTGAGAAAACAGCTGAAGTAGGTAGGTCACTCTCACTTTCCCCTCACCCTCCTCCCCTGAAGGAGGTGATAAAACAAATCCAGAGGTGCTCTTCCTGTACCCAGAGTTAACGAATATCCTTATCCTGAAAGACACAGAGAAGCCCAAAAGAAACTGAACAAACAGGACTTGCCTAGTTTTCCATAATTTATTACCATTGACTTATAGCCCCTTTGCCAATCATACTTCTGCATGACCCTCTACTCTTCATTCAATTGAACATGCACAGGTTTCCCTGTTTCTTTGGGTCTTCACTTCTGTGCCATGTAAAACCTATATGAAATAAATTTGTATGATTTTCTCTTGTTAAGCTTTTAGTATAAGGGCCTTAGCCATGAACCTAGTGGTGGATAAAGAAAATATATTACCTTTTTTCCTTACACTTTCATTTTATGGGAAACAGCATGCTGCTGCTTTATAGATTCCACATCAGCATTACAAATAACTAATAAGTTGAAACTGAATAATGTTCCTTTGATGAGTTAATAATAAACTTCATTATTTTAGCTCTAAAGATAAAGGTCTCGGGGTTCCTATAAAAGTTAGACAAGGAGAAACAAAATTATGTACAATCTAAGAGCTCTGGAGAAGAGAGTACCAGTTATCAAGAAAGTTCTTCAGCTTATTTGTTGATTCAGCAGATATTTGTTAAATTTGATTACATTCAAGGCATTGAAGGAGATGTTACAGGGAAAACACAAAGAAGAAAGTGTCCATAAAGAAGTTAGTGCAAAAAAGGAAATAAATGTACACAAAAATCACGATACAACCATGTAGAAAGCTCTGATTGTCAACAAAGAAGTACAAAGTGCTCTGGCAAGTCAAAAGGTTCAGATCAATAAACATTTATTAAATGCTTACTATGCCAGTCCTTTAGGGAACTTGAAGTGAAGTGAGACAAGCATATAAATATAACTTCAACTCAATTTTGAAGTATTAGCACAGAATAGTATACTTAAACAACTACATAGATCTACTGTTACTGAAACATGAGGCAAGGTTTGTGTGTGTGTGTGTGTGTTTTCTGAGTTGGAGTCTCACTTTGTCGCCCAGGCTGGAGTGCAGTGGTACACTCACGGTCACTCCAGCATAGACCTGCTGGGCTCCTGCAATCCTTCCGCCTCAGCCTTCCAAGAAGCCAGAACTACAGGCGTGTGCTACCACACCCAGCTAATTTTTTGATTTATTGTAGAGACAAGGTCCATGTTACCCACGCTGGTGTCGAACCAGTGGGCTCAAGCAATTCTCTCGTCTCGGCCTCCCAAAGTGCTGGGATTACAGGCTTGAGTCACTGCACCCGGCTGCAAGGTGTTGTTAAAAGTAAAATAGAAAAGGTAAGCAGAATCCAGTTTAGGAGAGTCTTAGACATTAAGCCAAATAATTTAGATTATCACAGGAAATAAGGAACCAAAGAAAGGCTGAGGTGAGAAATAATGGAAAGAAGTAAAAGGGTCCCAGTGGAAATATCTTAAAAGTGAAGATCTCACAGATTCATTGGCTTTGTTTTATGTTTTTCTTAATTTTTAAATGTATTTAAAAAAAACTTAAGGAGTATAAAAATGTTGCAGGAATAGGACAAGGAATACTATGTGCTCTTCACATACAGTCCCAGTTTTATCACTGTTTAAAGTAATGGTCTTATCTAGTACCATATAGTCCATCATGTCATTGTCTTTGTCATTGTCAACATTTTAAAAGTCTGGCTTACTACAACAGAGGAGTACAAATAATAAAAAAAGATTTTATATAAACTAATAGGGAGTTTTTTTCAGGATATACTGTTAAAGTTTAAAAAAAAAAAAAAAGCAAAGTGCTAAAGAGTACAGCAATCTCTCAGTTCCTGCAGGAGATTGGTTTCAGTAACCCCACAGATTCAGTAACTCCACAGATACCAAAATTTGTGGATGCTAAAGACCCTTACATAAAACAGAGTAGTATTTGCTTATAACCTACACGTACCCTCCCAGATACTTTAAAACATCTCTAGATTATTTATAATACCTACTACAATGGAAATGCTATATAAATAGTTGCTACTGTGTTATTGTTTATTAGTATTTTTTATAGTCACATTATTATTGTTATTGTTTTTTTCTTATTATTTTTGACTTGTGGTTAACCAACCTATGTGAATGTGGAAACTGTGGTTGCAGAAGGCAGACTGTGTCTATAACATGCTATCTTTCATTTAACTGTAAGAGCAAAGGAAATTTTTCCCTCACTTTCTTAAGGTTTGAGTCTGCTGAAATACACTGACAATAGATGTATGGGAGAACAGGCATGCAAATTTATCAACATATCAGTGTGCACAGGAGCTATAAAAAATGTAAGACTCAAAAAAAGGTCCAATGGTTAGAACACAAATAGCATTCTCTTCATAGAGAGAGATGGAAGAATGTAGACAGTTTGGAGGGATAGTAAATGATTGATATGAAAGTTGATTGGGCCCAAAGAACAGACAATAGTTTATAAATGATTCTCTTTGGGAACTGAATAGAATCTGAAGAATAGACAACAGTGTGTGACAAAGTCTGTCTAGGTGTGGTGACATTCCTCAGTCTTTCTTCCTGAGATGTGTTTAATCTTTTCTGCTTAATAAAACTTCAGGGAGGGTATAAAATAAATGTTCCTTCTGGAGTAGCTTCAGTTAAAGAAATTTCAGAGAGGGAGTTTCACCCTGTGCTAGGAAAAAAACAAACAAACAGGAGGTCAGAAAGTCTTGGTTCTGAGGCTGTATCTAAAGCCTTTTAAATTCCTTTAGTTCAAAGTGCTCAGCATATCAGAGTCATACTTTGGGGTATCATTTTCTGAGCTCCAACATAAGAAAGAAGGAGTCATAAAAACACATACATGTATCCCTCTATTTGTACTTAGGCAAGAAAAGTTTGCTTAACCCACCTTAAGGTTCCTGACTAGGCTTGAAAATAAAAGTGAGAAAGATGGATTAATAGACGAAAAGTACACAAATTTATTCAATAAAAGTTGATATGTGACATGGTAGCCTTCATAAGGAAATGAAGACTCAAAGACTCAGGGAAAACTGTATTTTTAATATAAGTCTGATAAAAGATGTAGATAATTGTGGAGAAACATGATTGGACAAAAAGGGGTATGACCTAATGCTAAAAAATGGAGGCAGAGAAAGGAAGGAGAAACTTCAGAAAGGTTTGTTCGTTCAGATTCTTTTCTGTATCTCTGTATGACATTCCTTTTTTCTCAGGTATGGGGCAGGATACTTGTCACAGGACTTTCTGGGGGAAAGAGAGGTCTGAAAGTGATCTTTCTAGTTTTCATGGCTTGCTTTGGGAGAGATGAGTTCTGATTTCTATGACCCACCCTGGGGATAAAGGGAGAAAGAGGAGGGAGGAATTCTGGTTTCTATGACTCACCTGCGGGGAAAGGGGAGTGGGAAAAAGAAGTGTGGAAAAAAGTTCAAAGGAACTTTGTCTCTGAGACCCTTCTAATCTCCTTCAATTCAAAGTATTCAGCATGCCAAGATACCATACTTTGGGGCATCATGGTCTGAGCCACAACACTACAGAAGTCAAAATAGAAAGGATAAATAAGACAATCATTTTAAAAAATGGAGAAGAAGGGAAAGCTTTTTGTTATGGGAGAATGCCAACTAATACATATAGAAGAAATGAAGGAATCAAAAAACTAACAACTGGAAACCACCATAGTAATAATCGTTTGGGGGAAGAATTATCAATGAATGCCAACATAGTGGATGAAAGTAGGTGAAACAGAATATTTACCTAAATTCAAAGTATCTCTTATGTAATTCTTATCAGTTACTAAGAGAAAATAGTAACTTTACAGTGAATAATCTTGAAGCTACCTTAATCAAGTGAACAAAGCATACTCAGTAATTGAACAAATAATTTAGATACTTTCTCAAATCAAGTACTGAGAACATATCCCATTTGTAGTGCTTCTGCTGAAAATTCATAACCTAAATTTAATCATAAGGAAACATCGGGAAAAGAAAACTGAAAGCTATTTTACAAAATAAATAGCTTATATTCTTTAAAAAAAAATCAAGATCTTGCAAGACAAAGGGAGACTGAGAAATAATCTAAATTAAAGGTTACTAAAAAGACATAAAAACTAAACACAATGTCTAATGCTAGATCAGAGCTTGGACCAGAAAAGTTTTTCCCTCTTTTTCTATGAAGATCATTAGTGAGACAATTAATGAAATTTGAATAAAGAGCTGTAGAACAGATAATACTTATAATAATGTTAATTTCTTGATTTTGATAATTGTACCTTATTTATATAAAATAATATACTTGTTTTTAGAAAATACACAATGAAGCATTTAGGAGCAAAAGGTAAATTGTTCTTTTATACTTCCCTCACCAAAAAAAAGTATGCATATGTTTATGCCTGAAAAAAATGATAACACTAACATAGTAAAATGTTAACTTTGGGGAGTCTGGGTAAAATGTATACTTTTTTTACTATTTTTATAACTTTTATTTGCTTCCAATTATTTCTAAACAAATAGTTTTTTAAAAGAGCCTACGGGAAAAAAATTCAACCATTTGAAAAAAATTATGCTAAAACTATAAACAAAATCAGTAACCAGAATGCAAATCTGTCCAACCTGAATATAACAAAAGATAATGAAAAAGTTTTTAAATAAACATAGGATGTTCAAGGAGATGAAAGAAAATATAAAGTTAATTTTTAGAAAGACATAAATTATACTGGAAAGCAAAAAGAGATGAAATGAGATACAACAAGACAGATGTAACAAAGAGACCATTAAAAATGGAATTAAAAAGCCATTGAAACAAATGAACAAAAATTAATAGATGTCATAAACCACAGACTAAACACATACAAAAAGATTGGGAAGATAGCATAAGAAATCTTCTAAGAATAAGGATCTAAAAGGCTGAGATGTTTTAAATGGTTAAAGAGCAATACAAATACATGAAGGATAGATTGAAATGCTCCAATATACATCTTCTCAGTATATCATAAAAGGAGGATGAAGAGACTAATGGACATGTAATATTTGAATAATGATAGCTGAAAATTTTCCAGGACTGAAAAAACATATGAATTCTCTGATAGAAAAAGTTTTATAAGTACTAACATAGATAAATAAAATTATATATGCACTGAAATACACAGCAGTTAAACTGAAAATCATCAGGAATAGCAAGAGAATCTTAAGAGGTAAAAGGTTTTTTAAAAATACAGAATACAACAACTAAATCAAGCAGATTCTCCTCAGCAATAATAGAGACCCAAAAGGTAACAGTAAACATGTTCACATTGCCACGAGAAAATAACTGCTTCCCTATAAGTTTATACCCAGCTAAATTATTATGTAAAAGTGAGAGTACCGGAATAAAAATATAAAGATAATTTAACTATCAAGATCCTCACAAAAATAATTAGTAAAGGATATACTTCGGCAAAAAGAA
Organism: Tarsius wallacei; assembly: GCA_963574415.1. NCBI lineage: Eukaryota > Metazoa > Chordata > Mammalia > Primates > Tarsiidae > Tarsius > Tarsius wallacei. Next base: position 1,668 of record CAUYQG010238761.1, on the reverse strand, counting down.
GAGTGAATTCAGCAGAATGTCAAAGTACATGAATCAATGATAAGAACACAAATTAACAAAATATATCATAAATTCAATAAGTCATTGACTTTAAATTAAAATTATATGTTCGAATAAGGGTAACAAGTTGGGAGATTGAAGTGTTCAATGAGTTGTTAAAATATATGAAGGTCCTTGTCATATTTGAGAGTGAGCAATACTTAATAACTTTAGATTTCCTAGAAAAATGTATAGACAGAAACAAAGAACCAAGTATCACATGTTCTCACTCATAATCGGATCTTGAACAACTATCATATTACTATAAGAAAGGGATTGGCAGTAGTGGGAAACTGCCAGGGAAGGGTAGGGGTGGAATTGGCAGTAGTGGGAAACTGCCAGGGGAGGGAGGTGCGCACCTCATCAACAAGGGTACCTGAATAATGAACATTTGTTTACCTAACCCTGAATTGTACCCCACATACCTGAAATTTAAAAAAAATTTTTAAAGAAAGAAAAATGTGTAGATTATTACATATGCCAAAAAGACAACCAATAAAAGAATACAAAGACAAACAGATGTTTTCAAACCAGCAGAGGAAAAAATAAGAAGCAAATACAGAAAAAATTTCAGTACAACAGGATGTAGAAACGGGTGGGTGAAGGAGAAAGAAAAGGATGGTCAAAAAACAATGTCCTAAAATAGTAGAAAAAGTCTAAACACACTGGGACCCACAATAAAGCAAATGAACTCAACTTATCTATTTAAAATAGATATAAAAACTGAAAAAAATAAATGTTGATGGTGGTAGTTAATATTTATTAACTGCCTGTTCTCCAGGTGCTTTACAAAAACTAATTGAGTCATCACAATAGCCTATGATAGCCAGGTGCTATTGTGAGATCTGTACTATTACTGCACATATGATTGATATGGAAATTAAAGTTTAGAGAAGTTAAGTAAATTGCCCAACAACACACAGCTAGTAGGAGATAGGACTCTGACTTATATCCAGGTTGTCTCACTCCTGAGTCCTCATCTTACTGACCATTTCATACACTGACTCAATACAGCTGTATGATGGAAGGTTATGTATTTATTAGAGTATATTATAGAAGTAGCTTTATGGTTATAAAAATGCCAGCAGGATTATTTTAAGTGAAAATGTATGTTATAAAAGAATATATACTAATGCTATCTAAAGTTTGATTAAACACACACACACACACACACACACACACACACACACATATACACATATTGAGAAAAAAATCTACCAAAGTACAGTTTTAGTTACTTCTGGATACTGTGGTAGAAGGTGACACTTACGTGTTCTTTAAACATTTCTGTATTTTCAACAGTGAATAACTGCATGTTACTTTTGTTAAACATTTTTTAATGAGCCATCTACTATGCCTGGCACAAAGTTCATGCTCCATTAATGTTTGAGGGAGAGAAGTAGAACCACAGAGTCCTCTAATTAACTACAGGTGAGTAGAAGCTACAGAACTAAGGAAGTTGTGCTACCTTACTATCAGAAAATTAGATCGCCGGGCTCGGTGGCTCAGCCTGTAATCCCGCGCCTTTGGGAGGCTGAGGTGAGTGGATTGCCTGAGCCCGCGGGTTCGAGACCCGCCTGGGCAAGCAAGACCTCATCTCTACAATAGATCAAAAAATTAGCCGGGCGT